>JAVQJS010156903.1:0-11100 GCA_036024795.1 Galaxias rostratus
TGTTTTTGTGTCTTCTATTGTGTGTGTGTGTGTGTGTGTGTGTGTGTGTGTGTGTGTGTGTGTGTGTGTGTGTGTGTGTGTGTGTGACGGGGTAGGGATGTGGAGAGCCTTTCAGAAGGCAGTTCCATGAATCGGTCCCTCATCCCAAAGGGTCGGTCCCTTATCATAAAACATCTGTAACAGTTCCATCCTCCATTGAAGCCTAATAGGATAATTAACAGGGGGGGTTGAGGGCCTTCCTTTGGCACTATAAGTTTGCGGGCGTGTGAGAGAAAGAGAGAGAGAGAGAGAGAGAGAGAGAGAGAGAGAGAGAGAGAGAGAGAAAGAGAGAGAGAGCGAGAGAGAGAGAGAGAAAGAGAGTGTATGTGTGTGAGTTGGTGTGTGTGTGTGTGTGCGTGTGTGTGTGTGTGTGCATATGTAATCAGGCTATGTGCTGCCACATGACAGTAGACTTGCAGACAGGGAAAATACAAAGATACCCCACACCAGCGATGACGGCAGGGGGCCCTGGTCCAGAGAAAGACGCAGAGCTCCTTTGCGCCTGATCCTGGGGGCCCAAACCAGAGACAGCCTGGGTGCAGCAACCCTCACCTGGCTCCTGCTCCGCTTGGGGACCAACAGTGCCCACACCTAATCTGAAATTGCATTATTGATGTCTGATCTTTTCAGAAGGCTGGCGGCCACGCGGCGTCGTCCACACCTCGTAATCAAGCGTAATTGAGGCTAACTGTACGGCATGGCTGAAACGCTAGACAGGTAAGCCTCAGCCTCTCATGATTAATGTAGTGCGTTGGCGTGCCGGGCTCTGACCTTTTGAGATAGCCCAGGCACCCATTTTTAAGTGAAAGCTCTGCCTTAGCTGAGCTGTGGAGTTGTCCATCAAGTCTTCCTTCACCCCCCACCCCCACACCCAACCCCTACCCCCCCCCCCCCCCCCACCCCACCCCTCCAGCGCCTCCCTCTCTCCCAGCTCCTTCCCCAGTCAGATACTTGTCTTGCTGCCTCGTTGCCACTGACCCTTGTTTGTTTTCTTCCATGTCTCGTTTTACAATACCAAATCAAGAACTCCCCATCGTCCGTTCCCACCCTGCTCATGTCCTGAATTAGTGATGTATTCTGCGGCGAATGTGTCAAGGCTCGACGGCAAGGCCTTGCGTGTGTAGCGCTAGCAATACCGACACCATGCTCTTCCTTCCCATTTTAAGACGTCAGCTTTACTGGGGCAGAGGTACGCTCAGAACCCCTGCGTTCATCGGAGTGCACCGTTTACGATTCAGCCCAAGCTTCTAGTTAAACTCTCTTGGCTGCATTGAAGGTCTATACAGCCTACTGTTGGCTTAGTCCCCAGGCCAATGAACAGCATTGTCCTGCCCCCAGCGGTCAATCACCCCCTCTCTCTCTCTCTCTCTTTTTCTCTCTCTCTCTCCACTCCACTGGCCTTCGCAGATGTGAATTGGCAGAGAGGTCATGTCCTGGCTTTGCCCCCAAACATGTGCATTGTTAGAGTTAACAGAGCAAATTTACTTTGGTCTCTATACCCATTCAGTTCCTCTCACTCTCTTAGGAAAGCAGACAGAAGAAACTTAAGACGCCTGCCCCCTACTCCAAAAAGATGGACTTTAAGCACACAGAAAGGACAACATCTCCCTCCATTGAGTGCACAGAGAGACCGGTGGTGAGTCCAATAAGGTGCGCTGGCGAGACTGGGTCGGAAGGCCCAGGTCATCGTCTGTGACATAGACCAGGGCAGTAGCAAACTCATGAGAGGGGGTGAAAGGGCACTCTCGAGACATTCCTTTGGAAAGTAAACAGAAAAAGAATGAGTTCGGCAGGACAGGTACTTCACAGAGATCCATCACGTTTACTAAACACATGGGCTCTTTTTTTTTTTTGCTATCTTTTAGAGCGTTTTCAAACTCCTGGCCCAGAGATCAAGAGCCAGGAAGAAAACCTCCCTTCCCTCTGATGGGAACCCCCACAATTTATATGACAACGTTGGAACGCGAGAACATTCTGGAACAGTGGCTAGTGTTCAAATGGCCCAGCGCAGACTGAGTGAGCGTGATCAGCATGTTCTCCGTTGGAAACTTGAGGTTTCCGGTAGCCTCTTGAAGCCGTTTGGCCGGGTAGGCTGTTAAGGTGGCGACGGCACTGGGAGTCGGTCCCACTTCCGCAGGACTGGGATTGAGAGGAGACAAGCAGATGCCCCATTAGAGCAAACGCCCTGCTCTTTTGTTATGCTACTTTTGCTACATCCTGGTTTCCTTTTTTTCTCCCACTTAAGTGAACAGCTGCTGAGGGCAACCACCTCTCTCTATAGCAGCAATGGAGCCATCCTGGCAACAGAAAAACAATTGTCAAATATATTTGATTTATAAAAACCTGTCCACGTTTCAATTGAGTATTTAAAGTGTTTTCCTCATCTCTGAATCTGTCTGGAAGAGTGGGGGGGGGCACAGAAAATAAAAACTGTGACCTCTGGCATTGAGGCACAAGCAAGTGTTTTTAATGTTTGGATCCGCCCCTGTCTTTGTGCTCAGGCCAGGGGTTCAATGAAGGGCGGCGACAGGGGTCAGTCCAGGCATCTGCTGTCCTCCGCTACACTACTCACCCCTCCATCTGTGTATACTGCTGTCCTTCTGTCCTCTGAACATGCACACAGCCACACACACACACACATCCTAAAACACTATGGTACACATGTCTGTGTGTAGTGTAAGCCCACGGTAGTTGTATGTGTGGGTTCACGTGTATTTATGCGTGTGTTGCATGCGCATGCATGCCAGTGGGTGTCAGCATTGTGTGTACATGTGTTTTTGCTCTTGGGGCCCTGAGAATCTCTCCAGTTGTGCAAAGAACAAACACCTTGCGCAGGCCTATGGGATACAGTGGAGGGGGAACAATGGGTCACGCTTGACGGGAGAACAATCCACACAGCCAGCCATGCACTATGATGGAAGAAAGTAAAAAAGCAACAAGGAGGGACCTCTCTCTGGAGATACAAGCCAAGCTCTGGGAGGAGAAACAGACACTCGAAATCCTTGATAATGAAATTCCGACTTGATGTCATCAATAGCATCACGGCCAGTTTTGAATCCAGGCCTCGGCGGCGTCCAAGTCCATCCCAACGCGCCGCGGTTCAACAAATCACAGCGGGAGATCTAACTCCTCGCCGTAAATCGACCCAAAGTTTTCAACGTCCATTTACCACTTTTGCCGGCTGAGAGGTCTTTACCGTCTAAAAGATCAGCGTGATTTATGTCTTTCCTGCCGCCGGCGAGGACATCACTGATAGCAGTGGGGTTAAGTATGGGGAACATTTTTGTCTCCGCGTGAGCCAAGTAGTGTTATTTTTTTTACTTTTTGGAGAGGCTCTGGGGCTTTTTCGCTTGCAGACGCACATAGTAGATCTTGACCGTGGTGCCTGGATTGTGGAGCCTTGTGCCCAGGAATCGCTTTGCGTACAGATGTGGGGTGTCAAGAGTATTTGTGTTATACATTCTCCACATTACTGGAGAAAAGGGATCAGTCCCTTTGCCAATTTCAGTCTGGTTAAACAAATATATTAGGAAGAAATGTTAAATAAACACATCACTCTAATATCATCAACTGCTCTGTCTCTCTCCTCTATCTGTCTCTGTGTGTCTCTCTGTCTCTTTCTCTCTCTCTGTCTCTCTCTCTCTCTCTCAATCTCTATCTATGGAGAAACAATTCTCTGTCCTTGATTAATAACTTATTTGGAAAGTATTACTTGGACTGAGGGATGGATACAGGCTGGCAAACCAAAACATTCCTTTCCTTGCATCCACATTGAGCTGCTCCTTTGAAATGGTTGGTTTCCACCACACAAGGGATATTGGTAAAAAAAAAATCTAAAATCAATAGTGGTATTGCAATAATAAAAAACACTATCAAGTCCACATTCAAAATAAGTCAAACAAAAAAAAAAATTCTGGGGTCTCTAATGTGGTCCCTCTGAATAACATGGCATTCCACAAGGTGCTCTTGGGATGGCTTATCCATAGATGCAGGACCTAGCATCCTGGTGTTACTGAACTGCCACACAGACGAATCCTAGAGGGCCATTTGGTTGTACTCAGGGGAATGGTTATTGGTCGTGGCAGTCGTTTTCGTGGTGCCTGCTAAAGAGTGCACTTAGCATCCTTCGTTTGCCCAGCAAACATGTGGAGAGTGACATGATACTGTACGAGAGCCTGGAGAACATATACCATTTCAAAGCAATGTCCTAATTGTTTCCAGGCCAAGGTCGCAAGCCTATATGGAAGCAATCCTTGCTTTCAAACTTTTACATCCACAGATTGGGAAACATTAAAGTGTTAAGTAAACTTGACCCAGATTGGCTAATTCATTGGGAAATAGCTGTGGTTCATACATTCAGTTCCCTATCAGTGACAGTCGATGCACTTCCTTTTACTTTGATGGCCACCATATGTGTACACGGTTGTAGAGCAGTACAGAACACCAGACACACACAAAGAACAATGACACTCATTGTCTATGATGAAAGATTGAACTGTTTGCAAACGTTAAGAATACGGGATCACTCATTATGCCTTAAGGCAAGGGGTTCCCAGTTAGACTGTATGGACAAAGCTAAATGTATAAACAAATCATATTAACAGCCTGACATAAAACATTTGTTTTGGTTAAATCCATAAACCTCGCAAAAAAGTAATCACCCCTGTCGTGATGAAGATATATCCTGCCATAGTCAAATGTAGTCAGCTGAGATTTAAAAGAGGTTTTACTGCCTATCAGTAGTCTCATTGCCTGGCACAACTAAGCAGCAGCAATGTACAGAGTCTTGTATATTGAATAGTTGGAGAAATCACAATGCTTGACTGAAACCTACATTTGTGATTCAAGCTCATTTAATTTGTAAAGTGAGATTTGGGAGACCAGTCAATACGTACGGCTGTGCATTGTTTAAGAAACAGAACAACATCCAAACAAGATCTCCTGTCTCAGTTATGAAAATAATAGGATAAAAAGGATTATTCTCCCACAGTCAATCCAAAGACCAAAGGAAACGTTCTTAGTTTCTTATTCTGTGGATAAAACCCATGTACGTGTTGGTGGTCTAGCACAATTCAATCCAAACTCTTATTTGCCATTTCTGATCAACCACCAATTATGTTTCAAACCAGAATGTCTAAATGGAAACTTACTGGAATTAATTAAATGGTACCAGAACATAATGCCCACAAAAGGGAGATAACAAGAGAGATTAATTTGTTTGCATTTTATTTGTACAGTAAAGGGCGTGGAATATTATCACATAATATATGTATATAAATGATTTTATATATCATTGTAAAAGTTATCAACACTCTAATTGTATGCACCTCAAAACTCAGAACCTATAGATATGCAATTATGAGGTAGACATCAATAATGTTATTTCCACCCAAAAATATTGAATACAGCTTAAATTACTCTTATCAAAGTAAGAAATATATGATTATCATGAAACTCTGTACATCACAAATAATAAAATAATTATAGAATAGAAATTATAGCAATTTGAGTGCATTTGTATATTTACAAAGAAATGTATTTAATTTCTCCATTCGCTGCACTTTTAGTTTTTTGACTATACAAATATTTACAGCTCAAAATAACGAACAACAGTGCATTCAAAGCTAATGTGCATTTAAATATCTCGTTTGCGAGTCTTTTTTTGTCAGTCAATTTATAAAGGGATAAACGTTCTTCCTGACCGCAAAAGGTATGCAATCAGTTGTAGAAGTGCATTTTGTAAAGATGCGGGACTTAAGTAAAAGTTTTTGAGAACAACGTTCACGGTCACGGTGTCCCCAACTTGTTGCGCTTCTTGACTGGGTCCAAGACAATCCACTTTATTGAGGAACAATTCAAGCTTTTGTTCGTTAAGTTGAGCGTTCGTGGTCTATGTGTGGACACCAGCGCATGTTCATCATAAGTTGTGATGATTTCACCATGCACTCCATTTGGAGAAAGCGGGCCGCGAGTGTAGGAGAATCTCTTATAGGCAAAACACAACGTTGCATTTCTTCCGTAGACCATTGTGTCTTTTTTGGCTGATTATTTTTACCTTTCGTGGGGAGGCACTGCGACCTATTGATAACGCATTAGGAGGGCGCAATAGCTCCAGCTGAGCACTAGCAATTACAGCCTAGATACCCAAATGAGCCCCCTCGCAAGATTACATGAGAAAGTTGCAACAAAGCATTAATAGGAAACCCAATGTCCTCTGGCGACAGTTTGAACAGGTGCATCGTTGGAGTCTTGCCAAGAAATTGCCAAAGAGGCTTCGCATCTCGTCTTCGTCCGGGCCATGCAGCAAATAGGCTTTAATGTTTGGTGCACTCAAAAATGCATTATAACTCACGCAGGCACGCGGCCGAGCGGATTCACTGCCAAACATTCGCGATTAATGAAAATCTTGAAATATGGTCGAAACCGTGTAGTCTAATGGGTTTAACACATATTAGTGTGATTGTATGATACCGAGTCTGAACTGACAGAATAAATATTGCAAATATTGACTCACGTGAATCCCTTTTGAATAAAGGCCTTGTATAACAAAGCACTGACAAACGTTCATAAACTCGACATCACTTGACTGATTTATCTTAGATTTTACGGACTGCATGGGTACAACCACGGCTATGTCCCGCCCGAAGGGCTACCTGCAGCCACATTGTTCTACAACCATGTCCTCATACTGTTTATACACAACGTTATTGCCCGAGTCAATATATAGAATACTAATTGGGCTCAGTTTGGTCGGAACACAGCAACTTGGTGGTGTGCTGTTTGGGTCCATTGAATTCATCAGAGTTTGAATAATTGCATGGTTGGTTGGCTCTAGGTGTGACCTCAGGGGAAAGTCGCACACGCCCTCGCAGTGGTATGCCTCGTAATCCAATGGCGCAATGATCCAATCATCCCAGCCAAGCTGTTTGAAATTAACATGCAACGCCTTTTTGCTGCATCGTGATTTGGACTTTTTCCCATGCCTCTTCCCGTGACGGCTGGTTAGCGCAGTCCTGCGTCTGCGCCTTGTCTTAAACTGCAGGCCTGTCTCCTCCTCGGCTTTTACTGAACTGCGCGACTTTATCTTCTCTTTCATTTCATTAAATAAATTCTCTCTTTTCTTTGACCTCGTGTACACCACCAATATTGCCTTCTCCTGTTGAGACCGACCGGTTCTGTCAAATCCCAACTGTGTAAGGTCGATTTCCGTTTCTGATTTACCAAGTGTGACCTTGAGCTGGAGACAAAGCTGGCTACCTTGGAGAGAATGGTGACGGATTTTGAACATTTCCCACACATCTAAAACCTCCCATCCTGGTTTTATGGAATCCATTGGATCAAGGGATCTGGAATCCAGTAGCTGTTGTGATCCACAGGAGAATAGTTTAATTTCATAAAGACCTGTTGGGGCCGTTAGCAAATCCCCGGGCATTTTTCTGAATATCCTTAATTCAGCTCCGACCAACTCCTCTTTGTCTGAAAGGGTTGAGACATCAAACAGATACTTTTGTCTTCGCAAAGGAGAGTGCAAGAGATCGTCTGCAAGATAAAAAGAAATAATTGCAGTCAGATTCACTTAGGGTGTACAGTGTTCAGACGGGAGAGGGAAAGAGGGGGGCAAACATTCTCACATAAAGGCCAGATCCGCTGAACCTCTTTCTTGTTTTTCAATGCCCACAAAAAATCTTGGCTGAGCTAAACTACGATTGACAAGTCGTCAAATTGGATAAGAACCAAGATGGTCAACAGGATGCCTGATAAAACTGCTGGCCGAAATAAATTAAAGATAAAATGCAATTGTTGTTATTGCAGCTCTTTTATCATGTCGTTCAAACATGTGTGTGCTGTTCCGTTTATTCATTTTGATAAGGATTATTGTTCAAAAAAATAACCTGAAGAATTTACTTTAAAACGTAAATCTATGGGCATCATAATTAATTATATATTTAAATTACGCAAATTGCTGTAGGGCAAGTTCTACACCACCATTTGTTGTTCTAACCGTTTTCCTTTTAAATTATTATAATATTTTATGCAAGGGTCAACAAGGTTTTTTTGGTTGGGAACAAGTCAAAGGTGTATATATATATATAGAAATGTACTTAAAATATGACCAATCTAACATAACGGCTGTATGTTTTATATGATTAACACTAACACAAACAAAACGTGTATGGGAATTTGCTTTGTTTTAATTTTTGATGAGAAGATGTCCTTCTTACATTTTTACATTATTTTAATTGATGACACATAGACTTAAATCCCCCCAATCGGACAGCGTGTCAGGGACAGACGAAATTGTCTTGCTTAATTTGCTAGCATTGCAAGTTCAGCTACTTCATTTTTATATTTAATAGCATACTTAAATGAAAAATAACGAATGCATTTATGTAGACGACTAATTGGTGGAACCTTTGTGGAATAATCATCGATATCATGAAGTACAGTCTACGAGAACAAGTGTGTTTTAGTCGTGATCTCAGACACAAACCCCAACCACTAAACCCTAAAACATAATCCAATTGGAAGCTAATTTGGCTAGAGTTGATAGAAAATAGATTACAAACATTCGTTTTGTTTTTTTCATACAAGTTTAAGTTTGAGACGGTCTCAGAGCAGACGTTTTTTTTCTCTCAGTTTAACATATTTAAACTCGAATTGTAGGCTATAATGACATTGTGCTCTTAAATAAAAAAAACTCAAAATACGAAAATCCTTAGTTGTCAAAAATTTGTTTTGTTAAATATTAGTAACCAGGCAGAATTTGGTATGAGACCATTGATGACCAAATGTGTATAGAAAGTTATTCAACCATGTCGTTGATATACTATGGAGACATGATAGCCTATTTAAGTCCACCACATCCTTATCCCTGTACCCTGTAGATTTAGTCAAATTTGATTGAAAACGTGTGTTTGTTTCAGTAACTTTGCACGTATGGTCTGCATTAGGATTTTTTATAAGAGCTCAAACAAATCGAACACAGGCTCGCTAAATAATTAACAGTTCTAAATTCCCTTTTTCCTCATTAAAATACTTCCCCGCTTATATCTCACGATGTCTTGCCAACAAAAACATTCTTGGTTCTCGGATTGATAATGCGGACTTTTCAGTTAAAGGTAATTTTTTTATTGTATTACTATTATTATTATTATTAGCGTCCTGTGCAATGAACAAATGAGAGCATTGCCTAAACATCGCCTTTGGGAAACAAATGAAAGATGCACAATTGAGAACGTGGTATCAAACTTTCGTTTGGCCAACACCAGAACATTGTAAAACATGACATGTTTTCTGCTTATAGGCCTGACAGACAAAGAGAAAGAGAGTGAGAGAGAGAGAGAGAGAGGGGGGAGAGAGAGAGAGAGAGAGAGAGAGAGAGAGAGAGAGAGAGAGAGAGAGGGGAGGGGGGAGGAGGGGGGAGGGGGGCGATATCATGTGGCTTCCTCGAACAGAATGCATCTACGTTTGCAAGTGCCAAAAGTAATTTTCAAAGCGATCAGTTGGCTCATATCTGATTATTAAAAAATTGGGCACCCGGGAATCTTTTTCATTTGACCAAAAAATATATATTTATTTAACCTAGATTATATGAAGGTTGTTCATGGACGTCTTGCAGTGTCTTGAAGCTTTATGTAGGCTTACACACTCCATAAGAATTTCAAAACAAGTGATGCACATTAAGACTTGGCTTTTGGTTTTAGATTCAAGTTTTGACCAAATTGTTCCATACGTAAACGGTATTTTCTTTAGAGTTATACTGCAGGATTATGTAATTCTGAGCGCAAGTACTTGCTAGATAGATAAAAGTGAACAGAAACCACAATTTCGCTAACCGAATGGAAAAAATGAGTTTTTCCGCAATTAAGTGGCGGTCACAGGGGGTACGCAGTAAAACACCGACCACTTCATAGTAAAGGAAGTGCACTTTCATTTATTTCCCGTTGTTTTTGGAGATGTGCCATTTGCTAATCTGGGTCATTATGTGACGGGGAAAAGACAGTGTTTGATATGTCATGCCATGAACACTTACTTAGATCAGATAAATTAAAATACTCCTGTCAACGGTTCGATACTAAATAAACGTTCTGAAAGAGTCCAGCGAGCGGTCAGAGGAGCCAGCGACCGACGAAATTGAAAAAGAAAGTTGAAAGTGAGACTTGTATACGTTAGTTCAGCCGGTCTCAAACCTCAAACTTGTGGTGTTTAGTATAGATATTCGTTTTCCTGTGTGTTATATTGATCTAATTGTATTTTAATTGCTCGCTCGTTAAACGGAAACTGGACACCTGCCATTCAACTACTTTCGCACAAGCCCATCTTCCCTTTATCATTTTGCAAAGATGGTATGATATTTAACTTTAATATCCACTATATGTACTTAATGCACATGGACAGGCAGCGCCAGTACCAAGAGGAATCTTGCCAATTCATTTTCAGAATAGGCAAACATTTTATTATCTGTTTTGCGTTGGTATTTACATTTGTATGTTTAGGTTTACCTAAATATAGCCAGTCTCAGCGAGGTCAATTGGAAACACGATGGATTATGGGACACGGGGAAACTGGATGGAATGATTTACAATGTTAATTTAGACCAGGTTTCAATTAGTGTTTAATAGTTGTGTATGTCAGTTTAAGTATGTATGTATGTAAAATTAAATATCATGCTAATCTGACAACTTGTTCAACCGGTCTGTGCCACTAGGTTCAAATGAGTCCGAATGCGACATCAGAAGTTAAAGTTCTGTCTGTAAAGAAGAATATTAACTAATTAAATTTACAGCACAAAATAATCACCCTATTCAATGGTGATTACTTTACGTTATTAAATTGTACTTGCTAACACTATCCTCATGCAGCACAAAGGTACATGATTCGCTTTAATGAGCGTGCGTAAAAGCTAGCTGTAAGTCACCACTTCTCGATGTCTCACATTAAAATTTCATGAAACTAAAATATGAAAGAATAATTCAAGTTAAAAAGTAGACGTTATTTTACAAGGTGGCGAATGTCTTTTTTAAACAGAGAAAATGAGGGAATGTATATATATATATATAT
>JAVQJS010156914.1:0-16226 GCA_036024795.1 Galaxias rostratus
TTTGTGTGCTTTACCGTATAAACTTTAATATTGATTACTACTACTTGATTATAAAAAGGGCATTTAAATACACTAAATACACTATGGTAGTAAAAGATGTGACGCACATGCATTTTTTATTTTTGCTACCTTGATTCTGAACACAGCACTCATTATTTATAAGCCCTTCAATTAGTCATTTTCAGTCATGTGACTTGTGAAAAGACCTGGCAGAAAAATACAGTTACAAGTTTACAAGTTGGCAACTGAAATTCCAACATCCTTAAGCAAGCCACAAACCCCAGTACAGGGCACTGTCATACCAATAAAGATATATGTCTAGACTCTGTGCATACACAATTCCATGATATATTTAATAAATAAGTAGGCCCAATGAAACTCCAGAAATGCACGTTAATGTAAGGCTTTGACTGACACCTAAGTAACATGTGGTGTAGGCTACCAGGGGATAAGATAAGAACAGTGTCCGAAGCTGTAGTGTTATTGGCTTTATTCCATGCTATCGAGATTTAGGATTTATAACCGGGGAAGGTATGGTTATTGGCAGGCTTTCCTTAACTAATTAGGACTTTGGGCTAATGTAAGCCATGTATTGACTGGGCCTTCTTATTAGAAGGATAAGTCAAAGATTTTCTGAAGCAATTTTGTTTAAGTTGAAGCAGGGTGTGTTGAACATGTTGTAAACTCCCAAAAAAAGAATTGTTATAGCATTGTTATTCCTTAAGAAGTGACCCGATTGATGCCACAATTAAATCAGTGTTTTACACCATTGGTATCTACTGATAAAACATTTTGAGATGAAGAGTGAGGGCACTGTTGCTTGGGAGACGTGACTACAATCAAAATGTGCCATGTGGTTTGACGAGAGGGCAGGGACGGTGACTGCGTCAAATATCCCAGCAGCCTGTCACACTAACCATCAAGGACCCAAACAACAATCTATTTCAGGTGTTCACATACACTTAACCCTGGATGAAAGCACGACACAATAAAATGGGAGGGAAACCATGACAATCTGCAGAATTTTTTTTAATACAGCCATAAAACCACAAAGTGTTTTTGTATAAGCCTACGATTCTTTGAAAATAGTGGTTTATTGTAAGCCGTATTTACAAAAATCTCTGCACTTTGCCATGGTTTTCCTCAATCTTGCGATTCATATCAAATTACATCTACTCACCTTGCTGGTAAGATACAAATGATTGAACATTATTAATGATGACGTTGGGAATGATGTATCACAGTAGAAATGTTAGGCCTACTGTGATATGAGCAGTGTGCATTCTTGTGGATTTTATTTATTACTATAATTTGATATTTAATGTGTACAATATAAAAAAAAAAATGGAAACACAAAGATATTGAAGAGCCACCAAAAACACCTCACTGTCAGGAAGTGAGGGATGGTCAATACCCAAGGTAAAAAGGCCTATGACATGCTATTGTGCGACTGCCATGAGCTGGATGTGTTGGAGGGAAAGGCATCCAGCAGCTTTCAAAATAGCACTTTGATGGAGATATGCAAACCGAGGAGCACGTTTTGTCAAAGGGAGGTAGAGGGCAAGCTTTCATTGAAGAGCGTCAATCAATACTTCTATCAGATCAGGTAATGTGACTTGCTGTCTGGGAATCAGGATAAGAACGCACAGGAGGAATCCACATTGAGAGAATTCTGCCTGCTACTGACCTTTTTGAAACCATGTGAAAGCTTCACACATTTCTCTAGAAATATGTCATTCTCCACAGATAGACGCAAAAAATGTAAAGCTCCTATATGAGTAGCATCTCATGGAACCACAATACAATATGAAGGCAAGGGCTGTACTGTGGGGTGCCTGTCCTTATCAGACAAGACACATTTCTTGCAGTGAGATGCTTTTTTTTCCAGAAGAACGGGTATTTTGAGTGCTGTTAATGCTTCTTGCTTGAGCACTGTGTGGCTAGCTTTTCATTCATAGTGCACGTTTAAAACAAGCAGAGCTGACAAAATTGTGTTACTCTACTTTCAGGTACAGTATATAAACATAACATCAACAAAAAAGGTTGTGACACATATACATATTATAAACAAGCTAAGTGCATTTCAAACCACTAAGATGCAAAGGCCAAGACTAGAAGGAATTTGACAGAAGGAGCAAATCTGATAAGAGAGGGAAGGTTGTTTCATAATTTAGGTGTTGTTACATCGTACTTTTCCTTTCTCCTTTTTCCTCTTCTTAGCAGATGTGTGCAAGAAAACAAAGGGAACCCAGTCAGGGGGCAACGGGTCATCACATTTGGTACCTATGGCACAAGTGGGTGTCATGTCCAACATGAGTCATGTCATGTCATGTGCCAAGTCAAGAGATGACGTTTGTGACATAATTTCTTGTCAAACCCCCTGTTCCATCCAACAACCACTGTTAACTCTAGATTTTAGATGAAAATTAACTTTCCCCATCTTATATTTAGATACCTTATTTTTTAGCTTGGGTTAGCTATCTCATCAAGACAAAGGCACTGGATTCGTTGCTTTGATCCGCAAAAACTAATTATGCAATTGCCCTCCCCAGGAATGGTGGCACGTAGCCCAAATCTACAATTTCCTCCTCTTTAGGTATTCTTTCTTGGACGGGATTCTATAGAGGCACAACTCAGGTTGGGCTCTATGTCAGTTTGTGCATCCAATTGAGTAACAACAATCTGGCATTTTGGCTTAACAAAATTCTTGTTTTGCTCACTATGTGGACATTCTCTTAAAGGTGTGACATCAAGTAAAAACTTTGAATTGTTCAAACACATTACCTGCTATACCTAAGCCTTGTTAAGAGTAGCACGTGACATATTACACGCAAGTGTAAAATAAAAATGGCTTTCGTTCCGAGAGCGAATTTCCCATTCATTTTCTATTTTGCTGTTTCAGAAAATCTTTCTTCAACAGCTTTTAGTCTGGAACCAACAATTATTAGGTGAGTTGTGACCATAAACCATTTGATTTTGATCAAGAAAGGCAAATGTACAACAAGACTCCACATAATTCGTTTTTAGGTAGGAATTAACTACTCTTTTTATTTTAATTAGTTTTTTCATTATTATAGTGTTTATCTATCCGTTATATCCATCCATTATAGTGTTTATCCATCAGAACCGCTTATCCTATGCAGGGTCAAGGGGGGGCTGGAGCCTATCCCAGCTGACTTTCACACTCAAAAGGGCCAACCTCCTGAATCTTCGGCCCATCCCACACATTCCCTGACAAAAGGACTTTTTCCATAGTAACGACATACAGTTAGCTCACATTAACAAAAACAATTTAATAGTGTTATTCCCCTTTTCCCTATTACTATGAGCTAGTGCATGACAATTGTTTTTATTTAGCTGTAATTGGCACCACAGCTACTATACATATATAGGCAACAAATCCAACATCCATCCATCCATCCATTATCAGAACCGCTTATCCTATGCAGGGTCACGGGGGGCTGGAGCCTATTCCAACCAACTTTGGGCGTGAGGCGGGGTACACCCTGGACAGATCGCCAGTCTATCGCAGGGCTAGCACAGACATATAACTCACACACAAACATTCACACCTTTGGACAATTTAGAGTCACCAATTACCTACATGTTTTTGGACTGTGGGAGGAAACCGGAGTACCCGGAGGAAACCCACGCTTACACGGGGAGAACATACAAACTCCACACAGAAAGGCCCTCAGGTGGGAATCGAACCCAGGACCTTCTTACTGTGGGACAACAGTGCTCACTGCGCCAGCGTGCTGCCCTCAAATCCAATATATGCATTGAAACAAATAATTTATTTTTCACATACTTCCGAATATTTTAAAACTGCACTTGGTGATTTGATAAGCCAAGTCTTTTGCAACGACATGCAACATCTTTAGCTGCCTACGCACCATCTCTCTGAGCATTTGGTTTATTGATATCCTCCATGCAGGAAGTTGGTGTGATCTTGCAACTAGTCAAATCTGACTTGATGCATAGATCCATAAAAACGCTTGATCCAAGACTTGTATAATCATATAGTCCCATCAATTATGATTAAACTAGGTTTTATGACTACAAATAGAGCAGTGGTTTGGTGATAACTTCCATATCTACATTTACCGATTGCAATTGGTAGTAGCGCGGAAAACAAAGCTGGGAATGTTGTCCCGAGATATATTAAGAAAAGGCTGTATCAATGTATCCTACAGATAGATATCTGAGGAGCACGTAACCATAGTCTTCATACATGTGTGGTTTTAATGTAATATAATTATACATTTTAAACCTGAAGGTAGTTTGTTTGTCAGAAATGAATCATTATTTTTATATAGATTTTTTATTGTTATTGCTGCAACTGTCACGGCCTTGGATATTCCTTACCCTGCCTCACATTATTTGGACCAGCATTTATCCCATAGTAGATAGTGACTTTTTTTTACTATCGGGGAAGATCTCCTGTTTGCTTACAAAGGTTTAAAGTAACACACAATCCATTTCAAATCATCTCCAGCTCCGGCCTTTTCTTGACCTATATTTACATATCTATCTTTCCTTTTCACACTCAAGTCAGATTTGTCTTTATTTCACAACAGACTTACTTTAGTATCTTTAACAATCAATGCCATTGTTTTTGCCTGTTATGCTTTTGTTTACTTAAGTATTTTGATATCACCCAAAATATACTCCTTTGCCCTTTTGTTGTCAGATGTCTCTATTGTAAAGTCACAACAGAGAAGAAATCGTTAGAGTATAAGAGTGAATTGATGATATGCAGTTTGACATCCTCTGATGTCTCTGATTGTTACATATCCTCCTATTGGGAGATACATCTTTAGCACCTACTGGGTAACATCCACTCTGGCCCAGGGTAAGTCTTAAAACATCAAACTAAAGTAGCAGGCACTCTGCTATGCTCTAACACTATATCACCACATTTTCTGTACTTTGGGCACTTGCTTTCTAGCTCCTGGCAAAGCCATGCGAAAGTGTTGGCTGGATTCAGGAATACACATTTTCCAG
The DNA here is from genome assembly GCA_036024795.1 of Galaxias rostratus. Taxonomy (NCBI): domain Eukaryota; kingdom Metazoa; phylum Chordata; class Actinopteri; order Galaxiiformes; family Galaxiidae; genus Galaxias; species Galaxias rostratus. The sequence continues at coordinate 5,008 of JAVQJS010156914.1, forward strand.
CAAGCCTGGTGTTGCCCCTGTTTGGGTTTATAAACAGTTCTAAACATTGCTAGATACCAAAACTTTTCTTCAACTTATATCTCTTGGCTTTGGAGGCTGTGGCAGTAACTTTAAGGAGTGGCACAGACCAGGGTAAAATATCTACATTTGCCAACTTTTCTACAATGCTCGCTGAAAAAACTCCTGAACTTGTCTTTCCACTGTCTGTCTGTTGTATAACTAAAAACAAAACAAGAGTAATTAGTCAAACTCAAAGGGAGAAAAATAATAAAAGTTATGCCGTATGTTTAGCTTTATTTGGGTTCTAAACTTGCTGGTACTGACTCAAAGATTAGGTAAAGGTACAATTATGAAATAATAATGAAACTTGCTATAATTATCTTTGCTAGTGTCAACTTTCACACAGTACAATCACGTCAAATAAGCTTGATATAGTAATTTGATCTTACCAGTGGATCTCCGCATGAAGGAATCTTCACCAACACCTGCGCTCTCAGAATGTAGTCGTTTGCGGGATGGCTCACATCTTCGTTAACTCAGGTGGTCAGTACACATGCCATGGAGTATTGGCCGGTGGCTATTTTCTTGTCCGGGTCTTGATCTTTCCTGGTGTATGCTGCAGCTACCCAGAATAACTGAAGTTTTCCCCTAGTCCTTTAAACGCACTCAGGAGGGACACTACAAAAACCATAGCATTTTCACTCTATGTCTGTGTTTACACTTGCAAGCTGACTGTCTGCACCTGATATGACACGTATGAAATATACAATGTTTTCTGTAACCGGTGGGCAAACATGCAATAATGTCCCTGTGTTTGACAAATGTTCTAATCATATTATTTGTAAATGTTTACAACCATTCACTAAACAAAGCAGTAAAGCCAAATCTTCATAGAAACTGGACATTGTCAGTGTGTAGAGTGCTCACTGGATGTTGTTTCATTTAGCGGCAGAGATTTACACAACTGTAACAGCTGTTGACAAGCAGATATCGAAATTAAAGGTACCTGGACAACTCTTATTGATGCCGACTGAAACAGTTGGCAGGTTTCTTCCAAAATCTTACATTCGCACAGCCATGCTAGTAAATAAAGCCCTAAGGCATATCCATTTCATTCTGGACTTGGGCAACGGATGGCCAGGTGTCCGGCGATCACTGGATCAACACATGGATCCTCTTCCATCCTTGGATCAGAAGTGACATTCACGATAATTTCTTATGGAGGACTACTACGTTCAGTGTTCACGACATGTACAACTACTGATTTATGGAGTGTCAAATTTAATTGGAAATCAATCAAAAACCATACATGAGCAACTCAACCAAAGTCTCAGTTGCTCAGATCAATACTGCATTGCCTACATTTGTGTGTGAATGCTTTTTAAATGAGGCCCTATTCATCCTCTTACGCCTCCTTGTCTTTCTTTAAGATAGAAGGAATGGCCCAGTGGCTAAACATAGAGCATGGGTAAACTAAAATAAGATCTGGAGAAAGAGAGGTACATCTGTGTCATGGCCTCTCTATTCTTGGCGGGTCCCAGCAGGCAGCAGAAATATGAGAAAGACACACGAGGACAGATACAGGCCATGGTAAATTTAGACAGTCACCAGAGAGGAATTAGCTCAGATAGTTATACACAGACGTACATATCGAGGAGCAGGTTGGGTGTTTAGAACTTCAGTTCCCGGCCTTCCAAAATGTGACATGTAGGAGGGTATGTATCATGAGACTTTGTTCTGATGAAAGACTAGACTGACTAAATTGCAGTGATAAACATTCTACTATTTACCATTATGCCACCAGGGCTGTGAAAACACATCATAGTTAGTTGTTCATGACAAAAACAATCAAATGTATTGCTATAGTACTATTGAACCATTTTGCTCATTTGTGAATAATTTTAGAAAAGCAAAATATATTTACAATTGTATTATCGGCCATAGGGCACTTTTCATAGTTGATTAGACTTTTTTTTTACAAAAAATACATGGTTGATTATAACATTAAAACAGAAAAAAGAACTCAAGTTACTACTCGTATTCCATTTTTTCCACTCTCCAATCCACTGCAAAGTGCTGAGTATGGCTAGCTTGACCGTATTCTCCATGTGCACCCCTTGAAATTTCAAATAGATTTTTCTTTCAGAAAGGTTTCATGACCCTTACTCCGGACACAGTCCATCTTGAATCCGTCCCAGCTGTTCGATAAGGCAGGTCCAGGAAGCAAAGAATGACATTTGCATGACTGCATCCAGCAAGCTAAGCCTTCTTCTTGTGCCAACTATGTGAGAAACCTTGCGTATACTTTTCTTTACTGTTCTGGCTAACCTCTGGCTGCATCAATCCCTACAATAGAGAATATACCAAAACAGGCTCTGCAATTTCACAAATCCTTACAGTAAACAAATTGTCACCAAGACTTGAAGACCAGCAGGCCCACTACTCTTTTTAGATAGTTGCTCATTAACATGCATTCAGTACCTGTACTTTGATATTTTATATCTTGAAACGTCCTCACTGTAAAGGAAACACGCACGGTATGGTTCCTGGAATGGCCAGTGTTATTTAGCATGGCATCTTTGTGGAACTCCGGTCATCCACATTCAGTGGAGTTGCACTGAATCCCAATTGTAGCATTTTAAAAAAAGGGGAAAAAGGTGATGACTGCTGACAGTTAACCTATAGTTAAAGTGTGCATGCAGATTAAATCTAGTAAAGCCCTACTAGTCAGGCTATACGTTATAACTTTTTCTTTCTCCAGAACGAGCCTGGGTTCCTATATTACTTAATGGGGGTGTGCACTCGGGCTTCAGTCACAATAAAACATTTTAAGGTTTAGGCTAAGGTTTTTATTTCTCAGTGTTCTCCCTCTCAGGGAACAACACATTTAATACTTGAGAACGTTAGTTGGGAAAAGTATGCCACAGTTTTTATGTAATATTTCAGTGTAAACCATATGCCCACCAAACACCATACTGTGCTGCCACCTATGTCACTAACCTCCACCTAAGAAATATTATTGTTCTTTCATTGTATCCCTAATACAATAGCGACATCAATGGCAGCTTTATATAACAATTGGTGCCATGCATACACTGAAAAAGAATAGTATTACCATCTCCAACTTAGTGCACTCAGTTAACAATTTTTTTGAACTGCCAAAAAAGTAAGGAATGTCATCTTCTTTCTCCTCACATCCACATATAAAATTTTAGTTCAATAAAGTAACACTGTCATTTAAATAAAAGCGGTGTTTACAACACTTATGATTGGGGCTTAATTGTTCAGTTACCCATTCAGCTAAGACTACATTCGTGCATCATGCACAATGTTTAAAGGATTGAAACTAAAGTGTTTCTTATTGAACTTAGAAGCCAATGAAAGTGTATAATCATTTAACTAGACATGCAAAAGAGGACACACAGAACACCCCCCCGCCCTCGTTTAATCTCTGGTCAGAGTTGGTAGATGCAAACTAACCATCCATCCATTATCCGAACCGCTTATCCTATGCAGGGTCACGGGGGGCTGGAGCCTATCCCAGCTGACTTCGGGCGAGAGGCAGGGACAGATCGCCAATCCATCGCAGGGCTAACACATAGACATACAACCACTCACTTACACACACATTCACACCTATGGACAATTTAGAGTGACCAATTAACTTGGATGTTTAACTGTTTTATTTTTTTTAACTGCCAAAAAAGTGAGGAATGTCATCTTCCTTCCCCTTACATCCACATATAGAATCTTAGTTAAATAAAGAAACACTGTCATTTAAATAAAAGCAGTGTTTACAACACTTATGAGAGAGGAACTGTGAGAGGAAACCCACGCTAACACTGGGAGAACATGCAAACTCCACACAGAAAGACCCACAAGTGAGAATCGAACCCAGGGCCTTCTTACTGTGAGGCAACAGCACTAACCACTGCGCCACCATGCTGCCTACACAAACTAGCCTTGAGGGTGTAAAATGAATAGTTAATGTTAGCCATCAAGCTTTGGCAAACTTCAGTTTCTTTGATTGTATTATAATGCATGCAGTAAAAAAAATCTCTTAAAAGTATTTCTAAATGGGATACTGAAAGACTGACTTACTTGCTCCTACACTAATGCATGTGCCCCCGCCGCGAATGGTTCTAACAACTCTGCCAATCATGGACCTATCTGAGAAAAAGAGACATTCAGCCATTATCCCTGCTCCTCACTAGTCTAGTTGACTTTTAGCACTTTGGGTTGAGCAATTGCGATCACGCAGGGGGGTAGAGCGAGGATGGAGTAGTTGCGAGCGTTAGGGAGGGTTGAGAAGACACTTGGATGGTTTTTACGCTTACTGGCACTGTTCCGTGCGTGCAAATACCAGTTTGTGCCCTCGCGAGTTGGTCACAAAAAAAACACCATACACTTGTCCTCGGGGGAATCCCACACCCATCACTGTCAAGTGTCGTTCCATAGTCTGCTAATATGAAGTGAACTTGGTGAAATTGACCCTCGAAGGACTGAGGGAGCGCGTGAGCAACGAGTCCCTCCAGAGGTGTATACCACTCACAATGCCTTGTTGTTGTGCATTTGGTGCATGAGCATACAATGTTTGTGAATCAGCACAGTACAGTGAATGAGTGGTTATGTGGCAGCAATGCATGTAAAACTCCAGTTGCTCACCACAAAGGAGAATTTTTATAAATAGAGGAAGGTATAAAAACCTAGCAACAAAAACAAGGATAATCACGATACATAACACAAATGGATAAAAATATGCATTCCAATTTATTAGAAACTGACACAGCTGATTGAACAAGCCTAATTTAAAGAAGTATGCAGGTATTTCCAATTATTAGTAAGATCCACTACAGCGCCAAGCCTTCAACTGGCGGTTGATCAACGACAGTTTGTGTCCAAAGTGTACAAGGGAAGGTTTGTTCCATTGAAATTCCCTGACAACTTTCCCTCTGTTCTCCAAGTGGTCTCAGCACAACCAATGCTGTTACGTCAAACTGAGGCTATGTGTATGAGGGGACCTCAGATAGTTCCCAGAAGATCTTTGCAGGCCATTCAAACTCATTAGGAATGAGAGACAAGACTGTAATTTTGTGTTATAAGTAATGAATAAAAAACGTTGCTTTGTAACGTGAAGGGTGCATGTTATGCTACTTTTCAGGTTCATACTTTTATTTGGAAGAATGTGTTTATGCGGTTTAATTTTCAATAAACATGTATTTCGTCCAAACTGCCTAGATTGCAGCACCTCTATTCACCCACTATCTGAAATGCTCAATTTTAATTTCCTGTCTCTTTAAGGCCCCCCTTCCCAACATGCCCAGTTTGTTCTGATCGGTCAGCTGGCCAAACAAATGGGATTTGCCTTTGCTCTCACTTACAAACTACAAATTAGACTACAAACTAGGTGTTTCAGGCTGTTCAGGAGCAATATTTTCTGTAGTAGTAGAGTTTCTGGCGTAGCTCCCTTTGTTGTGAACTATAATATTTTAACCTTTCTGACTTCTAACTTTTCACATGCACGAAAAGCGACATAACATACTAAAGGAAAGTGAAACCCCCAAAAGGCATTATCAGTTAAATTCCTCTAGCTCACTGTGTAGCTTCTTCTTTGTCTTCTTTTGGATTATTTAGTGGCAGTTGGCATTTCAGTTTAAGGTGCATTACCGTCACCAACTGGATAAGTATACTACTAGCCTAGTAACAGGGTCCTCAAACTGCCTTGGGCCTGTAGCTGCCTGAGGGGGCTGTATCTACCTGAGCGTCAGGTCAGCGCCCTTCTCTTTTTATGTGGCTCTGTGGCTGTCACTGTAGGAGATGATTTTAGTGACCCCTACTGTTCCCTTAGTGTTACTATTTTCCTAACTCTTGCAAAAACATGCAGGAAGCAGAGTGCTGTAGAATGTGGTCACTGCATATTGCTAGCACGATCAACGACTATATTCCAAGTATGGGCATCACTTCCTGGTTTTGTGATGCACTTCCTTTTTCTACAAAGCAATTGGTTGCAGTTTCACAGGAGATCATAATTAGCAGGCATTTTAAAATTGAGACTTCAAGATGACTGATCTGAATCGCGATGTTTTTCAGTGACATTTACAAGACACTACAATGTTCAATAAGAAGAAATTGCTATTGCTGCTTTAAATTTAGTGACCACTGACAATAGAACTTCTTTATTAGGCTTGTGCAACCTTTTCTGAAAAACAATTAATTATTTCTCAAACAACAAATCCGATTGATATAACATCATGGCAGATTTGTGAAAGAACAATGACACAATATGTGAATATGTGCATTTAGGACAATATTGGAGGCAGAGAGGATCATCACATAAAAAATGTATACATTTCAAAAGCGTGATGGCTTATTTTAATCCTTACATTACAAAAGTGGGAAAACACAAAAGTAAATAAATGTTACTCACCCGATGTTGCCATTTTAAAAATATGTAACAAAATTAGGACTATATAGTTTTGGCTTTGCCATTGGCAGTGGCCATATTTGTATCTAGCCCAAGTTATTGAAATGTGCAATGCATTGGGATATATTTGTAACCCTTGTATGATGAGGTATTATAGTGGTATCAGCCTCAGGCAAAACCTCAGTGTTTAGACAAGGAATTCAAATTACATTTGTTTCAAGCATTGTAGAGGATGGAGGTGTATCTAATACAAAATTGTAGGGTAGGACTGCCACCTCTCTCCTGTCACTTTGAGCTCTGAAATCCTGGCAGATAACAACAAGCCTGTACAAGTTCAGTACGACTACCAAGAAGTTCTTGATAGCGAAGAAGACCAGCATTTGGTGGAAGACATCAAAGTAGGTCATGACAGTAAGTCGGACCACCAAGAAGGGACCGTCCTGGATGAAGAGGGCCTCTATGATGTTCCAGATGTCTGTGCTATGTCGGGTCAGCAGGGACACGTTTTGGGCTCCTCCCTCGCCTTCTGTCCCTGGCTTTGAATTTACCACTGTGAATAGTGTGAGATGGAATAGATGTTCAAGTGGAGCAATGTAGGATTACAGAAAGAAGTAAAAAAATCCATCACAAAGTAACTCACAAACATGTTGTTGAGTGATTGCTGTTACTGGAATAGGCATGACATTTAATTGACCCATTTATGTTAACTCTAAGCATAATACATATTGCAATATTGGTTATATCACTTTTCAAGTAATGAATAATAAATAGGGTTTTCCAAATTAACTGTAAAGATGGTCGACCCAAGGGGTTCAGGTCAAAATCACATCAAAATGACAGGATTGCATCTTTGGATGCTCAACATCAAATATCTCAAATATATTGTAGATACAAATTTGAGTTCACTGCCCATCCAAATGTATTACTGTAATCACTACTGTACATTCAATTTATTATATCTCACTTGTTATCTTCATCTGAAAAATTAATAAATATCCCAACATTAATGACAGTGTGGAAAATCTCAGATTATTATCTTAAAAACAGATTTCTTTGCAAATATCTAAGTTTTGTGATTTTTTTTTTAATTCACACAATTAGTAACACAAAATGACACCAAATCACAGTATATCATCCTCAGATTGCCCACAATAGAAACATTTAAGGGGAAAGTTTTGATATTTTAAATATTGAGTCCTCAGTGATTCAAAAACTAATACTGTAATCAGTACTTTACATTTATTTTTTTAACTTCTTAAATATTTGACCAATTTGAAACATACCTTTTGAAAATATTTGTCTCACTATTCCATTCCATTTTCCATCCATCCATCCATTATCAGAACCGCTTATCCTAAGCAGGGTCACGGGGAGCTGGAGCCTATCCCAGCTGACTTCGGGCGAGAGGCAGGGTACACCTTGGACAGATCGCCAATCCATTGCAGGGCCAACACATAGACGTACAATCTCTCACACACACACATTCACACCTACGGACAATTTAGAGTGACCAATTTACCTGCATGTTTTTGGAATGTGGGAGGAAACCGGAGAACCCGGAGGAAACCCACGCTAACACAGGGAGAACATGCAAACTCCACACAGGAAGGCCCTCAGGTGGGATTTGAACTCGGGACCTTCTTACTGTGAGGCAACAGTGCTAACCACTGCGCCACCATGCCGCCCCATTCCATTTTAAAGTTTTTAAAAATATAAATTAACATGTATTTCTTAATAGGATAGGCTCCAGCCCTCCCACGACCCTATATAGGATAAGCAGTATAGCTAATGGATTGATTGATTTTTTGTGGACATACCAATTGAGTCTTTTTGTGCTCAATTATTGCAGTTTTTTAGATTTGGAGGTTTAAACAGATGAATCTTGAATGGAAAGGGTTCTAAAATATTCTGACCAAATCCTTAACGTGAACAAGATTACACAAAACCACGTTTCTATTTCCATTTAACCACTAAATACGTCTTTTGAAAAAAATCTTTACAAGTTTAAGATTTATATAAATGGTAAAAAGACACATACTGTGCTCACAAATTCACATATGCACTGTCTCCAAGTTCAAACACAAACAAACAAACACACACATAAACAAAATACACACTAACCAGACAGTTGAAGTGGAAACTGCAGCATGCTCCAGGTCCACACAGCAAGGACAATATACACCAGCTGAGAGTTATTCTCCCTGTAACTGATATATTGAAATTACAACATTCACTACAGTGGTTAACAGACTATAGGGTACAATTTGTCAAATTTCCAGAGGGGGGTCTGGCAATGGAATGATGGGCCAAATTGGGCATGAAGCCTCTTTTTTCCTCTTTCACAGTTGCCATGCTGTCCCTTCTCATTGCTGTTAAAATATAGAAATACTGTACATAGACCTGGCCTGATACCGTCCTGTGTTGTTCCGGACAAATTTGACAAATGTAGTTCACCTAATCTGATTGTCATAAGGTTCCATGCACACACAGGGCTCCTGAACACACACAAATTAACTTAGATAAGTTTCATAAAATTTTTGTTTTATTTCATTTTTGTAGACATGTGGTGTTCCCGGTCAAAAATGATCGATAATAAGAAATGAATGGGTGGCACTACAATTGATGTATAAAACTGAGTTCATGCACATGCCCTATTATCAAATGAACACACAACCTCTCCAAGACCCTATTATCAAATGAACACTACCTCTTGCCAAACCCTCATGTGCAGTGAATGTGTCTTGAACATACACACACAAACACACACACACATATACAGACACACACATTACTCTCTTTTTTGGCTCCAATGACAACCCACCAACGGAACCGTATCCCAATAGAATCCTTCCCCCATGGGAACCCACAACCGTTGACATTCTTGAAATACAGTTGCAACATTGTTTCAGTAAAAAAACTTTTCTCGCAGCTCTAGTATATAAAGCTGGCATGGGGCCTTGTTCACAATTCATTCAGTGGCAGCACAATGACCAAACAATATACTCAATGTGAGGCTCTTGATTTTATCTTCGATGATAGTGGGAAGGAGGAGAGAGGACAGGAAACTGATGGTGAAGGTACATTATAGGAGGAAGTGCCAGAAGATAAAGACAACATAGAATATGATCCAGACCAAGAGACAACCAAAGGTGAACAATCTAGCGAGGAGGAAGAGGGCCCTTCTAAGGTTACTTTTACATTCCCTTCAAAGAATGGACATTTGTCCTGGTCTTTATCTTCATCTGAGAGAAAAGGTCGTGCTGGATGAAAATGTTATCAGGATGACCCAGGGCCAAAAAGATATGCCATATCCCAGGTGGATGACATAACATCCTGCTTCGAACTGTTCTTGACAGAGTCAATCGAAAGTATTGTGATAAACATGACTAACTTGGAAGGGAGAAGTGTTTACAAAGACAACTGAAAGGAGATAGATCGCACAGATATGCCAGCATACGTGGGTCTCTGCAACCCAAGACATCACTTTAGATGGGCATTTTTAGGGGACAATACCCATTCAAGTAGTATATGTCAAGCAAAATGTCTAAGTATGGAATAAAGATGTGGGTAGCATGGCATGCTGTGGAAGTGGGTGTTCCTTAATATGACTGCAGGTCATAAAGGCTCCAGGGGCACAAAATAACATCTGCCAATTTCTGCACTTCATATGCTCTAGGTCAGGAGCTGCTCCACAGGGATGCCGTAATGGGTATCAGGGAGTACAAGAAGACCAACATCGTTCTGGACTACAACAACAAAGGAGGAGTTGACAACCTGAATAAGGTATGTTACTTTTATTTTGCAAGTCTCAGTACTTTTGGTTTGGTAAATGCTCATTGAACAATATTCTAGTTGTAATATAATATGTTTCTGAACAATATGTAGTAAACTCAACTAATTATATTATGTGAATTTGTTTTTGATCACTTGTATGCACTCATTATTTTATTAACTGCTGCACTTTTGCAGATTACTGGCATGTACTTGTGCGAAAGGATGACGGCACCTTGTGTTGGCCTATAACACACTTGTGGTGTAGATGGAGGTAAATCCAGGCTGGAAGCAGGGGAAATTCTTGAAGAGGAAACCATTCCTGAAAGAGATGTGGAAAGCTATGGTGGCACCCCTCATGCAAAGGTGAGAACACCTTCCCCGAACACCATCCTCTGCTGGACTGGTGCGATATCTACAAGGACCAGAATCCAGATGGCAGACAGGAGAGACTAAAGGAGACAGGAAAGACTAAAGGAAAAGGTGCAATTTGTGTGCACCCAGAGACATGAAACCCAGCATTAAGTGCCATAAATACAGTTCATATATTTGCAAGGCACATGCAACCACCACCACACATTGTCCTTGTTGTTCATGAGATGTAAGCCATTCTGCTGTTTCTGAGCTCTGACAATAAGAAATGTATCTACCAGTAATAGACATATTGTGAAAATGATTTTGTTTAATTATTGTTTGTAATATGTTATTACTGTTGTGCTTTAGAGTGTTTAGAGCGAAATTAATTTTTTATTATGGTAGAACATGAATGTGTCATTTTTGGTAAATTTCTTTTTTCTTTTTTTTTTTCACAAATGAAATCATATTGGTAAGTTTTGACTGGGAACATAACAGATGCTATTTGTGCCACTAAATGGTTTAAAACAAATCTCTTTGGTAAACTGACACACACCCATCTGTGAAAATAGCCCAATGTGTTTAATTTGAGCATTTGTTAGAGTCAAAATAATCCATAAATTATGCTTTTTTTACTGAAAAGCGAGTTGTATGATACCAGGACATTGAG
>JAVQJS010156915.1:0-20621 GCA_036024795.1 Galaxias rostratus
CAGTTTGGGAAAGTGAAAGTATTCAAGGTGCAGAATGTAGTGTTAGGGTGAAAATTACAAGAACTTGTAACACAAAATTCAAAGGCCAAGCTCCTGAGTCTTTAGTCCATCCTATCCCACACATGCCCAGCGCATGCATAAAGCTATGGCTGATTCTGAGGTGAGAAACTAAAGAATCTTTAATGTCTGATTGTAAATTGTAACTCTAAAACTCAGTCACACCAAACCAACGTGCACAAACCCAAATGACCGTTTCTATAGTAGCGACATACAGTTATCTGACACTAACAAGAGCTATTTCATAATGCATTCCCCTATTTGTATGAGCTAGTGCACGACAATAGGTTTTTCGCGAGGTGATTGACTGGGCGGTAGCCCTCACTCCTCGCAAAGACTCTCCTGATTGGTTGGGGATGGGCAGGTGTCCCTAGATTTTTTTTAAGCGAAATAAAGGGTGCAGAGTGCTCAAACATTGCGCACCTTCTCTTTGAGCATTTGGTTAAATGATATTGTCCAGGAGGTGTGTAATAAACATAAAAAACATAAAAAAAATATTTATTGCTAGAAATTCAAACTTAAATACTGCAACTTTGAGCAATTAAGCTGTCCTAAAACCCCACGTTATCATCAGCATTATACTTTTCAAAAACCCTGTCTTAATTTGTCTGCTGATCGATCCCACAATTAAAATTGTGGTGGCTCTATTTTCTTTGATGGAATTATCTCGGTTCTCTTCTGATTACACACGTACACTGCCCTCAACAGGACACAAGACAGTACTACATGCGACATGTCCTTCGAATCAGGTGGGACATTATGAAATAAAAACAACCCACCGCAAAGATAATTTTCTCTTGATTACCGCGCGCGAGAGAAGAAGACTCAGGGGTTTCCTGGTTGGGCTGGTCTGGATTGGTGTCGGGCTCACCTCACGGTGTCGTTGGCCGTGTCGGGGTCCCTGGCGGAGACCGATCTGAGCACCGTCCCGATCTCGGCGTCCTCGGGCAGCTCAACGTAGTAGACGGGCGAGTCGAACACAGGGGGCTCGTCCACATCTTCAACACTCACGTGCACGATAGTGACGTCTTTGAAGGGCCCGCGGTGGGCAAATGCAGGGTCCAGGTTTTTGTTGGCCCCTTCCACCTTGAGAGTGTAGCTAGGCTTCTTTTCAAAGTCCAAAGGCTGTTGAGATAAACATAGATCCATCCATGCTCAATGAACATTTATTGTAGTATTTCTAAAACCTGTGAAATTTTAGGATATAAAATGCTGAACAGGTATGTACCCTATTAGTTTTATTGAAACCTGTGACATAAAAAATACAAGGATATCAAAATTGAAGAAACAATAAAAATGTCTATGCTTATGCCTCTATTATAGTCATTTTGTTGTTCAACTGCATGGAAGGAATAACTGTCTCTGTTTTCCCTAGAATCTTAAGGAACCACAGTGTACCTTTTTGATGGTTATAATTCCAAACAAGTTGGTGGGATCCGTGCTGATTTCAAAAGTGTCTCTCCCATCTCCGTCAATGATGCTGTACCTCATCTCAGCATTGGGACCTGTGTCCCGGTCCTTGGCCCAGATACGGCCCACTATTGAACCCACCTGCGCAGACTCTGGCACGCTCATCTGATAGAGCCCTGTGAAAGAGCGGGGAAAGGAAGCCGTTGAAACCCTTTGTCCAGCAGAGGGAGCCAAACAGTCTTCTTTTGCAATTCCTCCCTCTTTTCATTTCCACTTTGCATACGGTCCTGGAAAAGCGTCTCCCCAGAGCTCAGCAAAATTGGGTTATATGTAATTCTGGGTCAACTGGAATTACATTTGTGATTTAACCTCGACCTCAAAGCGGGGACGACAGGTGCCCAATTTACTGCACTCCAACTGTCCTGAACAAAGCGGTCCCACACTGTGGTTGTCTGACAGGAACCCCTGAAGCCCTCCTAAGCCATTGGAATCACTGGTAAGTGATGTCACTAATTGGAAGATGAGACGGGGAAGGAGTTGGGGCGTTAAGGCGACCAAACCACCGGTCGGACAGACAAACAGTGAATGCCCATAGGAGAAGTAGACGGCCCCTTGACCCCTACAAACACCATAATGAGAGGAGCCGAAATGGGGCCAATCAAAGAGACAGCATGGGGCCACTGGTGGCTGAGGGGAGCAGACGGGGGGTGATGGGGGTGTGTGGGGGGTAAATGGCTGGTGCCTGGCGACCAAACCAAGCAGAGGGAGACAGAGAAAAAGATGTGACCACACCAATTTTTTATACATCTTTAATAAAATTGAGTTTCCAATAGCACTCAAACAGGTTGAGAGGAGTTAAGAAGAGAGGAAATATGCAAGAGGAGGAGTTGAGAGGTGAGGGACAAGGCAGGAGAAGAAGTCATGAGGAGGGGGAACAGACAGGAGGAGGATCTAAGATGATGGGAGACAGGCACGAGGAGGAGTCAGGAGGACGGGAAACAGGAAGGAGGAGTTCCTACTTTGATCAAACATGGGCGGGTTGTCGTTGACGTCGCCGAGAGTGATGTTGACGGTGGTGGTCCCAGCCAGGCCCCCGAGCTGGCCTCCCATGTCCTTAGCCTGGATGATGATCGTGTAGTTCTCCTTGGTCTCGCGGTCCATGTCGGCTAGAGACACGCGGACCAGGCCTGAGGGGATGATGGACAGAGACAGGGGTGAGACTGGAGGGTGACTGGAGGGTCAGCCACCCACAACTGGTGACTCATATTAGGGTCATGTGTCAGGAGTAATGATTCATCAAGAACTTAACAGAATCTGTGGAGCAAAAATAAACCCCCCCGCTTAAATTGAATTACGATTGAGCTGATAAGCTCAAGTTAGGCCCTGGCCTCAGATGTGGTTGAGTATCCATATTGGAAAAATAGTTAATTTGGAAACAATGTTTTCACATAATGTTTATTACAGTAATTTTAATTTTATACCATTGAAAACCAGATGAAGGCTTCCTCTCAAGCCATAATGATGGTCTTTATTAGTGCCCATGTGTGTGTGTTAGTGTGTGTGTGCGTGTGTTTTCTGTTTGTGTGGTAGATTTATCTGTCTCGGTGGATGACCTACCTGTCTTAGCATCCACGGAGAAGTATGGCTGGCCCTCCAGGATGCTGTAGACCACCCTGGCACTGTTCCCATACGTAGGGTCATCAGCATCACTAGCTGTCAACTGGATCACGGAGGTGCCTGGAGAGCATTGACCGAGCAAAATGGAGAAAAAGAGAGGTTTGTTATTTCTTTCAAGTTAAATTTTAAAGCAGGTTCATAAATATTGAATGGCTGAAAAGGTGCCATTTTTAAACAGTTAAATCCTTTTTTTCATTACTACTTTTTTTAAGACTACTGAATACTACGCCATACCCCCGCCCCCCTCAAGTTTCTGTCAGTCCCTCCTCTACTCACCGATCCTGGACATCTCTGGCACAGAGGCGTGGTAGGGCCCGTCCAGGAATTTGGGTTCGTTGTCGTTGATGTCCTGGATCTTCACGATGAACTCTGACTCTGGCTCCAGGGGCGTGTCGGTGAGGCGGTTCAGCGCCTGGGCACGGAGAGCGTACTGGGCTCGGACCTCCCGGTCCAGCCGCTGGATGGCGTGTATGTCCCCCGTGCTGTCGTCGATGGTGAACGTGGTGCCGGCCCCCTCGCCCGACAGGATGTACTTGATGGAGCCGTCGCCACTGTCCATGTCAGAGTGGAGCTGCAGGCGAGATGAGCCAAACACACCTTCATCACGCGTTCCATGGTTAACCCCACCTCTTATTCAATGACCGGTGGTGAGTTTTCGATACCGAGCAACTCATCAAACATTCAGTTGAGCAGCTGGGGGACGATACTTTTGGTACCCATTAAATAAATCTTTCCCACAGGGACTTGAAAAAACAAGAGGCCCCTCACAACCCAGCAGTGGTGTGTGTGGGCCAAGTGACTGTGAACCTGGGATGGTGGCGTTAAGTGTAACCTAATAGCTGTTAGGAGAGACATCCTCTCACCTAACTCCCCTGACGGGTCAGGCTGTTGCCATGGGCTGCAGTGCAATCAGAGGGCTTTGTGGGCCCGTTAGCCCAAATGGCAGCCTGTTGATGTGCAATCACTGCTCATCTTGTCCTGAGAGGGTCGGCAGATGATGAACACACTCTGTCATCTTAGACCCGAGCAAATTAAATCCTCCCATCACGGTCTGCCTCATATATAATCAACAGCAGTACAGCGAGTGGAGAAAAAAACCCTGTCTACAACACGACGTAGCTGGCTCACAGCCGCCACAACAACCTCCATCGTCACAACCGTCTCTTTTTCTCCCGATGCTCCAGATTGATACTTTCCCAGACGGAGGCTGAGAGTGAAATGATATAACAAAGTTTTATAGCTTCAAGGATTTCACAATCACAACCACTCTGTAGAACAAATTGCTGGTCTGGTCAACGCGCTGAAAAATGGTTTGGGCACAGGGAGCACCAGTCCGTTCTCCCGCTCAGTCACGAATCTCTAATAAAAACTCCTCTGTTGTGAATCTCAACACCCCCCTTGTCTTCTCTTGTTGGGTTGTGGCACAACACCCTCCCCGTAAATCCACCTCCTTCCGCTTCTCCTCTCTCCAACACGGCTCCTGTCCCTGTCCCACCCCTACTCCTCCCCCGGCTATGAAGAGAGAGAGCTGGACAGCCAGGTTATCAATTACCCAGCGGGTTCAGCACCGGACACAAAGGAGCCTGTGGCTGAGAATACTATAGGTTGGCTCCTGGCTTTGGTCTGAATGGAGGTGACATGGCGACCCGTGTCTCCATCTTCCCACAGTCCCTTCTGTCCTGAGTGGCTCTCTGGGTAATAACCCAGGCTGTCAGAGTCGCTTATTTCATTCTGCCGTGGAAGGGGGTGAGGGACTTGCTTGAAAAGGAGGTCTCTATTGGAGGATTCCTGGCTAGGTGGGTAACAACGTAACGACAGGAGGGGAGAAGAACGAGAAGAAGAAAGGGCGGTGGGGGGCTGCAGCTTAGTTAAACGCAAAGTACAAGTATGTTGTGGTTTTGAGGAAATGTCATTTGTTGCTCTGCTATTTTGTACTTCGACTGGGTCATTGCCTAATTGGGGAGGATTTGGAATAAAGTATGATCTGTGTTCATTGTCCCCAACAGGAAGTAGTGGATGAGAATGTGATTATGGCTTTGTCCTTTGGAAGCCAGTGGGGACAGTTCTGATCTAATGGAGGCTGTAGAATCAGACAGATTGAAAAAACAATCCCCCCATACAGTGGCTCTCAGGGTTAAGGGTTTAGTTTGCTTCTGCTACGCTCAAGTCTCTAAAAATATCTTACAGACTGACGTATCATAGTCACTCCGAGCACATTAAATTGGCACAAGCAACAAAGGGAAGATATGAAAAATTAAACTGCATGTCCCGTCTGTTGAAAGCTTCTGCTAAAATTACCAATAAACCTTATTATTGAACTTTTTTTTAATGGGCAGCTCTCAACGCCGTAGTCGATAGCGTTGCTGTGCGCGGGATATGTTACGACTGCTGCCTGGCTTTTACAACCATTGATCAAATGTTCCATTCCCTTTAATGGTTGAGTGTTCTTGTGGGCCCCTTCTCTCTTCTGATAGAACACTTCAGTCGCATGCTGATGTGCCAAGATTGTACAGGGCAGGAGGAGAAGCAAGCTATGGTCGGACTCAATGAACTCCATCCCTTTCTAGTACAGCCTAGTGAATGGTAGGTTCCACGGCACACTATATGCTGTTAAATAGAGGAAATGTTTGCCTCACAATCCATTGCCTTTTCCTGCACTGGGCTTTGAGTCCCTTCCCAGGATTCTATTGACCTATGGATAGGGATAGCAACAGTACAGGGGCAGTTTCCATTATTTGTTGAACGTTACAGTTAAATGTCCCAGCAACACTAGCATCTTTCGTCCATGTTGCTTCGCCGGGAGTATGAGGGATTCAATTGCGTGATGAGGGAAAGATTTTAGACTGTGTGTGTGTGTGTGTGTGTGTGTGTGAGTGTGCATGTGTGCGTGTGCATGTATGGTTGTGTGCGTGCGTGGGTTTGTCCAGTCTCGGTCTCTACCCACCTTGCCGATGTAGAGGGGCTCCAGGCCAGTGTACTCCTCCAGGACAAAGAACTGGTTCCACACCCAGCCTCTCTTCACCCTCTGGTGCAGCACCTCACCGCTGTCCTCCGCTAGCGTGGCCATGCCTAGTAGGCAGTGGGGTAGTAAGGCAAGGTGGGCGAGGGCGACCGCGAGCAGGGTGCTAAATCCACCGCGTGCACACCAACGGTCTTCCATGGCGATCCTCCAGGGGCGGCAGCCAAACAGTGGGCGGGTATCCGAGTCTCAGGACTGGAAGTGGAGCTCGATTACCAGCCACGAGGAGGACTATCCTGGAGAGAGAGGAGAGACGTTGCAAAAAGGAAGATGACTTTTCTGACACCCACAAATTCATCTGTCGCTGCCTGGACAGCAGGCCCTTCAACCCGAGGCCTCTCACTGTGCGCCACAGTATGAGACCATGGGGATCCAGAGAACGACACCAATCCTCTGCCTTTATCTGCCGCAGATCAGGACCCTTTTTTTTTCTTTTGGGGCTTTTCTCAGAGGGATAATGAGCTTTGTGTGTGTGTGTGTGTGTGTGTGTGTGTGTGCGTGCGCCCGTGCATGTGCCCGTGCACGTTTGTGAGTTCAGTGCCTGCTTTAGAATGGACACGCAGCCCGACACTGCAACTCTCAGTTTTCCCGCACTACCACTACTACTACTGGAATAGATCAGAGTGGACTAGTTCCTAATACATGGTGGAACAGCGTTAAGGCCCATGGTCTTTTCTCTCTTCCTCTTTCTCCTCACGCTACCGTGAAAAAAGGGCAGAGGGAAGCGCTGAGCTCTTTCTCTCCCCTCGCAAATGGCCTGAGGGTACGATGTTGTGTGATTGTAGTGATTTCACTCTACATCCTCTCTCGACGGAGTCCATGCCGGGTTGTACATGCTGCTTCCTGCCCTCCTTAACCACTCCCAACAAATGCCCAGTGAGGATACAGAGATACAGAGAGGATAAAAGGCAACACAACTTTTCAGCTCACTTTTGTATTGAGTTTTTGTTTTAAAGTTGTATCCGTTGATGCGATTTCTTTCCTGCGTTGGAATGTTATTATATTTACATTATGAATGCAAAAATGGTTGGTATTGTTAAGGCAAATTGTAATTTTTCTTCCTTTCCCGCTTCCTCCTACGCGCTTTATTAATCCCATGTCATCGATATTTTCTACATGCGGTTTATAATCTCTTCTTTTGTTTTATGTAAGATGTGAGGGAAGCACAACATCTGCTTGCTTCCCTCACATTAAGAGGCCAAAGAACAACACTGACAGATTGATGGAAGAACTCAAAGGAAAAAGAAGGATAGAAAGGGGGTGGTTAGCAAAGGGAATATGGAAAGTCAGGGGGACAAAAAAGCATGAGGGAAAAAGAGACTGTTTGACTCCATTATGTTTTGTGTGTGAGAGAGAGAGAGTGCATTGTGCTGCCGTTGACACACTGAATCGGCTAAGTCAGTCCATCATTATTGAAGTGGCACAAAAGCGAGAGCAGGGTGTGGGGCGTGGCTCTATTGTCTGTGGGAGCCCCAGCCCCGGAGATGGAGGGGGGCCTGACGGGGGCGTCTGGCCTTAGACATAGGAGGCCGATCCTGCAAGGGGCCCCTTTGGCAGTCTGGGGGAGCGCTGACCCTCTTGGTCCCCTCCATTCTGTCCATTCAAGTGGCGCTGTTGTCATTATGAAGTCAAATTAGCTCTCTGCCCCCCGCCCCCCCCCCCTCCCCCCTCACTCGCCTCCGCCCCTCCCCTCCCCTCAAAGGTCAGTTCCTGCACCCGTGTATTTTGCTCCATTTTGTTGTAGCTAATGAGGTGACATGTAAAATAATTGTGCTGGCAAAACATTCCACACATCTCTCCGCAGCTAATCTTATGGCTTTTTGCTTGTGCAAGAATCAGCATCTGGCATTAGCTTCGCAAGCTGCCCTCTGGATGGAGAATTGGAGGGAGGATTAATGGAGGGATGTGAAGGGGCTGAAGGGAGGTGGGGCCATCATATGAGAAAGCTTTGCTTGAGTTAAGAACAAAGATATTTTCCACCAAGCTGACATTCCGTCCAGATACATTTCACAAGATACAATTAGGTTGAAAATAAGTAAAATATTGCTTCCTGGGAAATGCAGCAGGTTTCTGGGGTCAGCCATGTTGTGCTTAAAAGGTGCACAAGAGAAAAAAACAAACTGGAAATTATCGTATGTATGTGACATTAGTAAAAGTGGATGAAGTCACCTAACACCAATTTGTTTTTGTGATTTTGTTATAGAAGAATGCGTTTGAACAGCCAAAAGAACAGCTGGCAATCAGAAATAATAAGCAGTATTGTTGTATCATCTTATTTTTAGTCCACCTGCATCACATATTATCTGGCAACAGAGGGGTAGCAGAACCATGATTTATCAAAACAGTCTCCACTTATTCTCCCTGGAAGAAGAAATAACAAGCAATGCATCTGGTCAGGACGGCGTTTCGCCTGCTATACCGAGATAACCCCAAAAATGGGTTGACGACTTCTCTGAAACAAAAACGTTTCGTTAATGGCATCTTCATGGGTGGTGTACAAGGAAAGCCAGTGGACAGAATCTATTCTATTGTGGTTTAGTGCTCTTTAGGGGCATTAGGAAGGCTTGATTTCACAGTGGTAATGCCCATAGCCTTTTTTGACTCAGCTCTAAAGGAGACCCAAATGGGACTTTTAAAATGGGAGGACCCGTGAACAAGACCCTGATTTTGGGCTCTCTCGTTGATCGACCTCCCTGACCGATTGAAACGGCATGGCTAATTTGTTAACCACAATTGATTTTGCATGGTTGCATACATGGCCACCATGAACGTTCTCTTTTGACCCTTGACTGATACTAGATACCTTCTACAGAATGTGTATTAAGAACTCCTTTTACTTGAAGCCGTTACAGCAACAATTTATCTGTTGAACTGTCGGTCCAATACTTTCATGCACTGTGTATTTTCTTAAAGATTAAATAAAGTTACCAGTCTTCTGATTTTTTTTTACGGTCAAGGGTGTAGCCTCATAGCCTCCAGAAAAGAGTTAACAAGAAAAGAGAGCAGTCTTCAAAAGTTGTCTTGGCTCAGTAGAGGTGTATTATACGGCCAAACTTTCTCAGATCAATCAGTTGTTTGTATTTTGGTATGTGCATGCAATTGGAATGAAGCGGTGGGGCACTTTCTTTTGAACATGTGTGTGTGTTCGTATACGTGTGTGTGTGTGTGTGTGTTAGCGCACAGTTCCCTGTGCAAGTCGATGCCTTGTCCCCCCCCCTTCAAAACCCCAAGGACTAGGACGCAGGCATGGGGCAGCCTTTGAACCTCTCTCCGCCACGCTCTCTAATTGTATCGTGCTCCCTCAGCCTCCGTGCTGGGCCATGTGGGTTGCTCCTGGCGTGCGACTCACGTTTCTCCCTACGGGTCGCTTACCAAGAGGTGTTGTTGATCATGCCTCTGCCTGCCTCTGCGTCCCTTCTCGCCTCGGCACCACCATACCTTCAGGGGGTCAGGAGAACACTTGGTAGGCCACCAGCCTAATCTGCCCACAAATTTAATCAGAACTGATAATCCCTTTCCATTCCCTCTTTTACATCTTGTCCTTTCCTGGGACAATGTCGTTCTTTCTTCCGTTCAGTTTTTCTGTCCTGCTTCTATTCCATATGTCAGACATTGTCTTATGCGGGAACTCATTTTCTATTAGTTTCAATTATTTTCCCAGTCTCTTTCCAGCCCCCCACCCACTCACACACACACACACACACACACACACACACACACACACACACACACACACACACACACACACACACATTTGGTTCATTCATTGCTTGGTGGAGGCCATAAAAGGAGGCTTGTCATTTATGGAGAAATTAAATCACACAAACTGGCATTCATCCCAGGCACTGGTGCATGGATATGATGTCACCATGAATAAGCGTCATCTGGAAAAGTTTGCAATCAGTGTCGCTCTGCCGCAAATTAAACAGCAGAGTGCTGGGGGCAGCGAGACCCTCCACAATAATATCTATCTTCCGATGATCGCTCAGACCATATCCTATTTAAAGAGGAGAGCCAGTGGTTGAGAAGGCACAACTGGATTTGTTTACCCAGTTAAGAACAAAGATATTTTGGCCATCTGGTTTCACGAACATCAAAAGACTACACGATCGTACAAGGCCACAGCGAGAGGATTCGGAGAGTGCTATCATTTGTTTTGCTCGTGTGGACCGGGACAAATGCTTCGTATCAGCATTTAAGGGCCAGGGTCTAAAGTAATTTTTTAAGGCAATAGTGTGAATAATGTTGCTAATAATGATCCTTCAACACTTCTTGACACTTACAATGTAAGGAGCAGTCAAGGTGCCTCTGTGTAAGCACACCTGCCACTCTATCACTGTCTTATTTGCCAGTACTAACTTATAAAGGAGGAGACAGCCTAATGGTTTGGTGGAAGAAAAAAAAAGAAAGAAGTCTTTTGAAAAATGTGTTCCTTCCCTTTGACTGAAGCATAAGGTTGGAATGGCAAACAAGAGTCCTTAAAAAGCAGACATGCCTTTTCAATTAGATTATTTGAACTGGTGACAGTCAGACGTGCAGAGAATTGAAGCAGTGAGTTCTAAATTCAGCCTCCAAAGTTTGTGTCATGCCCTCAACAGGCCAATTTCCCTTTGTCATAATTTGTAATCATTGATGATCGACAGAATCAATTTGGTGACTTCATTTATATTCCATTGAAATGTTTGTGTGTCATTTCACTTAAGCTGTTCATTTTTCAGTTTAGTCAAATGAAAGGCAGAAACTCGCGCTTCTTGTTTAGGCATCCACTTATATTCAGAACACTCACAAGCAAATCCCTGCACTTATTGACAATGTGTGACACAACTTGCATAAAAGTTAAATATTGAACAACTCTAGACCTTACCGTTCCCTTTCCTTCTTTTTTTCTTCTCTGCCTTTTAAAAAACAACAACAACGTGACGGTTTTTCTTCTCTCCGTCTCTTCCCTCCACGCTCCCAGAATTCCCCTTGTAAAAGTTGAAGGAGTTACTGCCTGTAGTAGTCTGTCAGCTCAGCTAAAGTCACCTTGAGTCCAGGTTCTCCACTACTATGTCCTCTTTGAAAAGTTTTCCCTCCTATCTTTCTCTGCTCTCCTGGCATTGCCTCTTATGTGTGGTCTATTACTCTCTTCCTTGCCTTGTCTCCAAACTCTCATCTTCATCCCTGTGTCTCATGGTCGGGGAGCCAATCACACTAAAGGACCATTCGTCCCTCACGGTACAATCAAAGTGGAGCGCCCGTCTGCCAACGCCCCCTCCTCTCCCCCTTTCCATTTTTTTGGGATCTAGCAATCTACAACCGGAGGCATGGAGGGGGCACTGATCGGGATGCTAGAGAATGGAAAGCAGTTGGGGTTTGTGGGCAGGGAAAGGGTCAGAGTAGGCAGTGAAAGAAGGGGACTTTACGAGGTTGGACTGCACAAACCACAAAAGCCACTCGTTTTATCCTTTTGGTATTTGCAAGTGAATTAAATGCCCAGCATGCAGTGTCACTTACAAAGCACAGTAGAAAATAGAAGAAGAGGGGGGAAGGGGAAAGACCAAGTCAAAATCATCTACTCCATGCCGGGGAATCTGCTCTACTGCTTTGTAATGAGGCGGTGCCGTAAATGACTGGATCTGTGGGAGGATTTATGAGAATAAAGGACTGAGCTTAAGACGACATCGTTCTGCACTGCCTATGCCCAGTCAGAGAAAAAGCAATTAGTTTCCCAAATAGGTGTAAAGATTCTGTAAATTAGTTGCATGCCAAAACACACAAAGCACACACAAAGATTAGTCATAGTCACGGAAATCTACCCCTTGCTTGGGATAGGGCAGACGTATCAAAGGAAATAGCACAGTTTTATTTAAGTAATCATGGAAGTGAAGTGTCGAGTCATCTGGGCATGCCTTTCCCTCGGAAGCAAATCGGGATCACATTAAAAATGTATTCAACCGTCCAACAATATAAATCATAATACATTACAAGACGTTATGGTTGTTATGGACTGCTGGTCACGGTTTTGTTTCATTACATACATTACGTGGATAAAATGATGGTACTTGGAGAGCAGCAAACGTATTTCTTCCTTACAACGAGAACCTGCTCAGTCCTCTTTACGTGTTCTTTGGTGAAGAGATTGCTCCTTTTTTGTCTCGTGTTTTTTTGGCATTTCCTGACGTATTCATTTTGTTTGTTGTGTGGCAGAAAAAAAATACAGACATAGTCTGTTGATGTTCGTGAAACCAGATGGCCAAAAGGTTGTTCTGTCCCCTCAGTTCAATGTTTCTTTTAAATTATTTTACCTCCCACTCCATTCCTTTCAATATGGCTTCTTTCTCATTTGGCAGGCCATTCTTCTTCATAAGTCCCCACACCCTCAAACCTCTTTGTCTCTTTGATGACCTGACTGGTTAGTGCCCCAGCCAATCTGTCAGAGAATGCTTGACTGGACCCTCAGAAAAGGCATTGGACTCCTCTTTGTTGGGGCAGGCAGCAGTAGGGTGGCATTCCAGCTCATTGAGCAGTGGCCTCCATCACTGTGGCAGGCCAGGGAGAATAATTGGCAGAACAAATTGAACGTATGGGGCTTATCGAAGGGACCCTGTCTACACCCTGTCTGTATGGGGGACGTCCTGCGAACAACTCCCTGTGGGGTTCCCTCACAATGGCATGGAATCGGCGTAGGAATAGATTGGCTACAGTTGTGTTCCGCATGTTTTAAGACATGATGACATGGTGCTTTCACGCCTGTGCTCCACTATGTCCACTTCAAAGGGCATGTTGCATGTGGACTGGAAAGGCCATGGCTCTCTGTCAACACCAAGTCCTGTAAAGTTAGTCGACCCCGCAACGTTGCACAATGGTTGTTTTGTGGCCTCACTTAGCGGAACGTCCTTATTAACTCTAGGGACTCGGATAAGGGTAGCTCAGGTAGATAGATTTGGTGACCTCTGACCTCTGCATCATTTCTAAAGGCATGCATGTAAAATAATCAAATTAGGTTGAATCGCACAAACGCCGTGGCCACCACTGGGACTCAGCATGAAAGAGTTCACGAGAAGTAAACGAGCAAAAAAAGAGAGAAAGAGAACCCTTCATGTCATCAGAACAAGTGAGGCTGTCTTCTCTCTCGTTTGCCAAAGATTAAAAGTGGCGTGAAGCAGCACAACCCCCAGAACAAAGAGTACCTGTGTGTCTCTGGGCTGCACATACGAGCTTTTTCCTGTTGGATTGGAGTTGAAGGGGAAAACAAAAGGAAATGGCATTTTGTTGTTGTTTGCCTTCGGAAGATGAGGTAGATCCTCTTGAGGCTGACCGTTTGAACAGAAATAAACATATAACGGAATAGAATTGCAGAGAATTGAGTATGGTTGTACCATTGAAAGTAAGTTGAAAGCTAGAGATGCTTGGTGAAATGCAGAACGGGGATGATGCCAAATGAATTAAGGGGTTGGTACCTTCTGGTGTGCTGCTCAGTTTGCTCGTCTCAGTCAAGGCTTCATCCTTGGAGATCACAGATCTCACATTATCCCTGTGCCCTTTCCATTTCCCTGTCCCTGTCCCTAAACAACGACGGGATGTTGACTTACAGCCTGCCGTGTTAAACTTCCCCCTTCTGCGGGAGGCTTCATTTGCGAAGGCTCCACTGTGACACGGAGCTGCTTTCCGTTTGGGATAAAAGGCTCCCTCGGCCGTTTGAAGCAGGCCTCTAGTGGGGACAGGGGCTGAGACTTGGCCCTGCTGAGCTGACAGGAGCTGAGGAGACAAGGGGCTCTGAGCAACGGGGCCGCTGCACCTCGGGAAAAGCATGCCCCGGCATTGGTATGTAATCACCCCTCCCTCCCCTGTCACTGCCCATAACCTCCCTTCTGCTATCTGTGTGACCCTGGTGCTTTTATGTGTCTCTGTGCTGCAGAATCCCAGAGGACGGGGGGAGGGGGAGGGGGCTGCGGGGGTTGGAGTGGGGAGGGGATCACAAGGTACACAGAACATTAAAATCCATGTGAAAATAACGAAAGAAGATGCATTTGCTGTGAATCACGAAGTATCCAACGCTCGCAGAACATGGAGTCGCACTGAATAAAGGATGTGTGCAGTCAGCGATGTGGCGCCGGCTTAATAATTCATACATGTTGGTTATAACAACAATATTTTAAAAGTTAAATAGCATCCAATCAGAGATCCAGCCTCACTCTCGGTGGCTTTTCATTTACAACTACCCTAAGTGAACAACTTTTTTTGGTTTGTTTGTTGAACTTCGTTTTTGAGGCTCGAAACACAAGGCTCATGTTCCCAAAAGGCACAACGTGCAGCTGGTATCAGCAGGTCTGGCCGAGGCCAAGTCCCTGCCCTGACTCTGTAGTCAATAGAATAACAATTAGGCAGAATGAGCTCCATTACACCTATGGTATGTGAGGAGCAGGCTATGGCGGCCATGTCAAACCGGCTATAAACACAAAGAATAAATGTCTCCCTTGTTCACTTTGTGTTTGTGCCTCTGAACTGTGTCAGATTTGATGATCACACAAAGAAACACCTCAGGAGAGGTTTACACAACCCACCCCTGTGCCAAGACAGAGAAAAAAACTTGCCATGGAAAGACTGGTGTTTCTTTTCAAAGAACATGTCAAAAAAGTTTCCATTTCTCTTTCCAGTTAGACAAACATGATACAAGGTAAGCAGACAGTTTAGATGCTCTTTTTTAAGGAGACTGGGTGCAGGAGGACTTAATTCCTTCTTATACGACAGTATCTCGCAAGACTCAGGGATCTCAGGCCAGGTAAGTGATTGCATTTACACCAAGGTCAGGGTTTTAGTGTTTCTCAAGTGTAAATAAAAACTGGGGTCAAATTGTGAGGGGTTTGCTTTTCTCTTGGTCGTCAAGCAACTAAAAGCATCGATTGATTAAACTATTTCAGCAAAAGCTCTCTGAAAAAAAAGTAAATATAGTAATATAGTATCTGCTACTCACCTATTGTTTACTTTATAAGGTACATGGAAACATTGTATGTTTCAAGGTCTAAAAAGGGTTGGTTTGATGACCATACTATACAACAAGAAAATAGAAGGGCACAGAAACAATTTGAAAAATACAGTGCACTACAATTTTGTGCCGGATGTTATACAATTCCCTGAAAAAACTTCAAATCACAGCACTTTTTTTCCATGGAGTGCCCGCCCGAGTGTCTACTTGGAACAATGCCACTGCTCTGTTAAGCCAGATTCAAATTTCAAATATAATAATATTTGCACAACATGTGATGCAAATGGAAGCATATTTCACAAATCCTTCATATATAATTTTTGGAAATGAAATTGAGACAGTTATTTTTGGGAGGGATGACAAACACAGCTCGGTCCGCTAAAGGCATCTTGATATATTATTTTTGAACATATCTGCACTTTGGTTGTGACTGCCCTTTTTATCTTCCCTTATCAAATTCAGAAGCAATTCAGTAGCACTGGTAATGCAATCAGGGCTGCAACCATTTAGTTTTATTTGAGGTCAAAATAACTCATGCGGTGGTAAATGTGTGCCACCGTATCGTCAATATGTGGTGTTCCTCATGGTGGTCCAGACTAAACTTCACTGTGCCAACCAACAGCTTGCTCATATGTCTTTCATCCCATGATGCATGTGTGGGTGCCAGATACACTAGATACGATATCTAGGAAAGGCTGAAAACTATCTAGCAACAGCAGCTGCTTTGGAAAACTGTATGAACTGAATGAAACAGGGCGTTGCTGCTCCCTAGGTTTTTTTTTTATGTAAAGGATGCAATTTTTGAAGGCAGTGTAACTAAAAGCTGACCTAGAAAATGCACGTGGCACAGAGAACTATCACTAAAACAAAGAGCCAAGTTCATTACCTCATTCATACCATGGCCATCCCAACATTCAGCATCTCAATTCACTGAAGACCTCTGAGTTCGAATCTATCTAACACTGGAGAACTCAGCACGTTCTTTCACTGTCACCACTATAACTACACTTCACTTGGTAACATTGCAAATCTTTACAGCATGTATGGTATATAGTTGCACAATACATTTCCCATCTAACATTAAAAATATGTATGCATTTTGGTCAAAGATTCGTTGCCAACAAAAGGTACAACAGCTTGTTACTGATTCAGTCTGTCACAAAACAGTAACCTGGGCTAACTCTGAGAACTGAGATCAAGTGTGAATCAGGGTGACTGTTTCTATTTTTGAATTCTACTCAGGATCGTTTATGGGAATGGATTTTGTTCCTGATTATGGTTCACGTACATAATTCTGCTCATACACTGCATAACAAATATAGCATTGTGACCCTTTCATTCCCTCCCGAAGGAGACTGATCTGTCAAAGTGTCAACTTGTCACAGGAGCCATGGAGGCAAAAGGGCCAATTGAGATGAATCCATTTTATTTCTCAACCCAGCTCGAAAGAACTAGAGACACCACAGGCACAAACAAACACAATAAAGGCTACACCAGAGGGTACAAACCAGGGAACGTAAACACAGTCACAGACAGACAAATTAACCACTACACATGAAGCGCCAAGGTGGAAACGATTCAACAAAATGAGACATTGGTGAAACCAAAAAAAGAAAGAACAACACAAACAAGATTGCTAACTTGCTCTTCTGAGGCCTTCCTTGCATTTGGTGTTTTTTTTATTTAGTATTAACATTTTGATTGACGACGCAAATTACAGTATGTTCTACTGTGTGTTCCTTTGAAGAAGCTCTAATCTCAACGGCACCAAACATTCAACCAACACTATTAACAAACATTGGTCACATGGTCAGTACTGGGCAAGTGATAACACAGTATGCTTGGTAAAGGCAAAGCCAAACTGGCAATATGTATAAATGTTGGCGATTGAGTAAAAAATGTGTGGAATGAGAACAGAGAGGGCCTTGTTTACTTAATAAGCAAGTCTGCTTTGTGTCACAATCCGAGGCAAAGCGTAGGCAGAGATGAGAGAAGCAACAATTGACAAAACTCTGGTAGTAGCATCTTTAATTAAAAGCCCTGTGTTAGTCTCCAAATGAAAGCCTCTTGGGAGAGACAGCTCTCTCTCTGATCTGTTTTCCCTGTTACTTTGAAATGACTTTCCTGACCCCCATTTCACTGGGCCTCATCCCCCCCACTCTACGAGATGGAAGGAGATGTAAAAAGATGATGTGAATTATGTGAGTGTATAGTTTAATAGAATGAGTGCATGTGCACAACCTTATTGTGTATGCGTGGATGTGCGTATGCGCGCGCAACAAGCATGTGCACTTGTGAGGAGGTCCCTGATGCATGAAGCCAAGTGTGATATGATGTTCTATCCCCGTTTGCCCCCCCCCCTTCCCACTTCCCCTAACCCATCACCTCCCCTGCTCTCTCTCTCTCTCTCTCTCTCTCTCTCTCTCTGTCTCTCTCTCTCTCTCTCTCTCTGTGCATACTTAGTTGGCAGGTACAGGTACATTGTCTGCGGTAGCTCCAGTCGGATGAGCAGCTGTGCTGTATGAGATGATCCACAGCAAACTTGCAGCTGTCCAGCCCTGTTACCCTCAGTGACAGGGTCAGGCTGCTGTGTCCTAGTAGAGCAGTGAGAGTCCTTCACAACATATTAGGCAGGTTGCAACAATGCTTGCAAGGACCAGGTCGACCACTGCTCGGGTTTGTGTGTGTGTGTGTGTGTGTGTGTGTGTGGACGGGTGTCTGTGAACGGAAGATAGTGTCTGTGTGGATGTGTCTGTGAAATGCATGCACTCAGAAAAGGTTACCATGGATAGGTGCGCGCATTTTTGTGGAGGTGTACATGCATAGTGTGCCCCTTTGAGCCTGTCGACTTCCATAAGGAGACAAGCCTTTCATGGCCTTTGAAGACGCAGCTTGCCTCACTTATTATCCCGGCAAAAGAGACATCCTCCCTCACTTGTAATTAAAACAAAATGTCCATGTGAATTTTGAGGTTGGAGGTAGGTGGGAAAAAACTGTGCTGTGGATAGAATTCATGGGTACATCCCAATCCCCCCCCTCCATGGTGCTCCGAAACAACCACAGACTATTGGTTCTCCCAGATTTGGTCCTTCTCTGTCTTGCACCTCGGGTCAATGTGGTGTGTGCCTCCGTTTCTAAAGCTGTGGATTGTGTTTCTGTGTCCGTTCATTCAGCGTTATTGAGGAAAGAAAAGGAGCGCACACAAAGAGCCATTGTGATGAGCCTTAGCATGGGTCCCTGTATATGTTTTTTTCCCTTCAATGGAACGTAATGTGTAAGAAGCCAAATATAATAACTGGTTCATTTAGTTTAATACAACGCGGTGCTCACATACAGGCACAATATTTGTACCAGGTACATGCGGTATATATGGCTGTGCATGGGGGAAACTTTACATTGGAACTTGTCACTCACAGCAAAAATGTGCTTGGATTAGCTTCATCTAATTGACCACTGGTTGAGTAAGTACCATATGAATTATATGCAAAAAGTATTTTTTTTTATGTCTACAGGCAGCAAATAAATGACACGTCATTGGCTATTCAATCCACAACAATGCTGAGTGGCCCTGCAAAGAGGCTTACCTGGACAACCATAGCAACCATGGTCACACAAACAGATGAAAATACAACATGCAGAAAACGAAATCCAGTTACTTTCATTTCACTTCCAGGTGATTTGTAATTTTCTAATTCATTTGGTTTACCATAATCTAATGCATGCAGTCAGAGTAATAAGCAATTGTATGTGTGTATCCCCACAACTCAGAAAGAACTAATCTGCCTTGAACAACCTGGGCCAATCATCATGAAATTAATTAAGAGCATTAAAGCTATGGGGGCTGCGTCTGAAAGTTGGAAATGTAGTAACATTCTTTTAGATTTGTATGGTTCCTGGGGCATATCCGAGAGTGCAATTTCTGCTTTCTTTGGCTAAGAAACATAATCTATAACAGCCGGTGCATAGGGAGATGCCAGAAATAATATCAAGGGTGAAACCTGTAGCTCCACTGTGCCCTGTGCCGAGGGCAACCCAGTGTGTGCAGGTTACACAGGATTAGGGGGAGGGGAAGTACAGGGGGGGAGATGTAGGCTCCAGGGGCTGATTGTCATGGGAGCAGGAGACCTGACCACTACGCATTGTAGGGACCGGGAGCTTCCCCTGGGACATGACGCTTTGTGTTACAGTCATTGTTCTCTGTTCCAGCACCTTTCCCATCTGGGAGAGTCAATGTTGATGGGACCCGGATCGCGTTTCACACGCGGACTGCTTCTCCAGAGCACAAATTGTACACTTTGCTATAAGTATGTAGGCACACTGACCCACACGTGTGCCCGTTCATACACTTATGAACACATACACGCACACACACACACACACACACACACACACACACACACACACACGCACACGCACACACACAGTCATTCATCATAAAACAATATGCAGCAATATACAGTCCACGAGAATTCTGCACGTCTTCTTTGCGACGTTTAGGGAAAATCATTACAACAAGCAAACTGTACAGGTAGCTACCTCTTAAAGGAAATAACCTACAGCTGCTTTAAATCAATGCCTCAAAATAAAATAAACCCACCCACAGCCTCTCAACATATGGCATCAACCAAGACGCACGCACATCACACACGCACACGCTTAAACACCACGCACATCTGACTGCCATAGTAACACGTTTGGTTTCCCAGCTTCACGGATGCATGAGCTCTGTCGGCTCGCCCACCCAGGGGAGTGTGGACGGAGGAAAAGCCTGGGTGGGGTGGAATACATTACAAGTTTTTATCACCATTTAGCTGATTGAGGTCCACCTCACTGCCTCAGGACAGCTTTTGTTTGCGTCCTCGCCGGCGCCAAATGGACCCGGCGGTCGCCCCGGGCAACCGCTGGCCTCTCGGTTGTCAGCCACTTGGACCGAGGTGGCCGCGCTGTGAGTCGGGGGACGTCGGCCGATCGGGCCCCCCCCCGGTATGAAACTAGGACACCTACTCGTTTCGAATGGACACACGTGAGCTGAACAAGTGTATTTAGGTGGCGTCAACTCACGTTGTAGAGGAGCGGGCCGTGGAAAGCTGAGGTTAGTTGTTGATAAATGTCCATTTGCACATGGGCCGGAGCCCCACGTGAATGGCAGGCGCGTTAGCACACTCCTGAGAAGCGTGTCTCTCCGGTGCTGGGAGAACCACGCGTGGGGAGGCAGACGCTTTCAGACATCAATGGGATCGATCGGCTGATGGATCAGGAGGCAAATTACACACAGCTCCCAATTACGGTCAATTAGCTAAACAGGCAGGCGATTGATCTATGACGAGCGCCTTTCAAATCATTAACTGGAGAGACACGCTGAGCAAAAGCGGTTGGTGGCTAGACAGACATGTGCAGAGGTAAATAGAGAAAGAGATGGAGACAAAGACCCGGAGATGGAAAGTAAAGGGGCTCTGGCAGACAAAGAGCTGTAATGGAAATAGGAGGGGG
>JAVQJS010156924.1:0-21864 GCA_036024795.1 Galaxias rostratus
CCCAGGTATTCACATTACTGCCGTAATGAAAACCAACAACGACAATGTGCTGCTGCTTCCGGGGACGAACAAAGAAGGGATTGACATATAAATAAGGAAGGACACATAAAAG
The DNA here is from genome assembly GCA_036024795.1 of Galaxias rostratus. Lineage (NCBI taxonomy): Eukaryota > Metazoa > Chordata > Actinopteri > Galaxiiformes > Galaxiidae > Galaxias > Galaxias rostratus. The sequence continues at coordinate 113 of JAVQJS010156924.1, forward strand.
TGCCATAGCACAGTAAGTCTTCAAGGTATTGGTATATTTCTGGAATCAGCTTGAGGCTGCAGTAACCTGCCTGGGGTAAACACGGAGACACACAAACACACACACACACACACACACACACACACACACACACACACACACACACACACACACACACACACACACACACACAAACACACACACATATCCTGCCCTGTGTGTTGGTGATCTATGAGAGCCGGGTGACAGATACCGAGAAGGCCCGGACCTAAATTAAGCCCTTCGTTTCATCGAGGGACCATGGATGTGTCTACCACTGATGAGAGGGAGCAGGCCAGCAGGTCACACAGCTATATCGTGGCAAACTGACAATACCAAATATGCAAAGACACAACCGCACACTGGAGTTCACGCACACATACAGGGCCACGGAGTACCTGGAGACTGATCAGAGCCTTTTAAAAGTACTCCCACTGACAGGAAACATGGTGTGACCTACATACCAGGCAGAAGGGAAAGGAGGAATGGAGTGAGAGCAGTGCCACCCTACTCGAGCCCCACATCCAATAGCGACCCTCCCGTTCTAACCCTAAGTCAGGGGTAGTAGTCCTCCTTCCTTTGGGAACGCACAGCTAAAAATCACTGTTTGTTGAGCCTGAATTGGACAACATTTTTCACCCCTAAATAAGGAAATAGGAAATGGCTCTCCATACAAGCACCATAGGAGAAGCGCGATCATTAATACAGAATTAAAGCAGGGCCTCGTCTTGTGTTCCTTATGTTGTCTAGTTGACACAGGGCTGTCGGGCCATTGAGGCTGACCCAGTCAACATGAAAAACTAGCTCAAGTGCTAGCGCAATTTGCCCGCTTATATCTTCCAGCCTACATGTCTGAGTCCACAAGCCAACCAAGCAACTCTATTTAAGCTGTTTACATCCCATAGCCAATTAAGCAGGCAACCCACAGAGTTAGGTTAAAGTAATCCTACACAAGATCAATTCTACAGCATGGGAGACACGATGTATGTTAATATCACTCTGTTAACAAACAAATGTCTCCCTAATAATAATGACACTACCGAAAACAATTTACTGTAAAAGCCTAACTCTCAGAGTAGAAGTAAATTCAACAATACAAGTCTAATTATACTTCACAATGCATTTTAGTAAAAGAGGTCACTTAAAACATTTTTGTTATTTGGGGAACGGGAAACCTTAAGAATCCTTTAATTGGACGCAAACAACAAGCTAATTAATATAATCGCAGTCTTACGTTTGCTTCAGTAAAGTTTGTAGACAGGGCAGAATTTTGATACAGTGAAACAGTCTTTCAATTGATTTATCAAATACAAACAAAGTAATCAGAATACATATTTTCTGTGGGATCCGTTCTCTTCTCAACAAGATTGAAAAACAAGGCTTTAAATATTATAAATAATACAAATAATGGAGGTAATCTTAACTACAGTAGTATTTAGTTAGCTTGGCTAAAGATGTCAGATGTTCAAATAGGTTCATGCTCATACACACCACTTTTTCATTCCAGGGAAAAAGAGAAACTGATAAAAAAAGATGATACTTGGGCGATAGTTGTGCTAATGCTTGTATTATATAATGTCGATTCAAACTGTTGCTTTGAAAATGTTGCATTACTTGTGGAGAAACGGCTTTGCTGAGAGACCGGGACAACCATAGACAACACTCCAGAGTCATAGATAATATGTGATTACTTTGTAAGGCTCAGAATCCTATTTCCATGGATCTATACATGTTAACTGTTTAGGGCATTGGAGGATACCAGTGGCTGTGCATGATGATTAACATCCGCTGCTGTGTCCGGAGACCGGCCTGAAACAAAAATGAATATTCAACATGAAAGCAAAAAGGCCCTAGGGAGACGATGGCCGACGAAATAAGACATGAGGTTTTGCAAAAAAAAACGTTCGATATTTCGGTTTCGTTTATAAGTTATAAAAAGAAAACTGCATGTTTTGGAACTGGGCGCCAAAGTTCTTGTACTTGTAAATGGAATATTGGACGAACAAACCCAAATAATTACACTCCAAAACAGTATTATACAGACTCGCATAACAAAATCTGCAGCATCTGACAGACGCATGCCAATTGCTCTTCAAGGTTGTGTGTGAACTACACACTCAAAGCTCAAACTCCAGGTTGTGCAATACAAAAATAATATAAGCGCAAATACGCATCATTGACTGCAAATTGCCATTCAATATCTACAAACATTTCAGTGTCCCCTCGCTAAAAAGAACAAACCGCTTCCGTAAAAGCGTTAACAGCGAGATGCTGTTAAAACCAAAGCAATAAATTCCCCCTAAAGGGCCTCATGATCTCAACTCTAACATAATAAAATGTAGAAAGTAAAACATAGAATTTCAGATGGGTTTGTGGATGGCAACAGCGCTCTGGTATATCTGCGTAGCTCTGTTTCTACTGTGATTGGCTGTAGCACTATAGGGGGAGAGGTGGGAGGGGGGGCTTCAGTTTTTCAAAATGGGACCTGTGCGAGAAAGGTCTGCTCCAGTTTCTCTCCCTCATGCTTTTGTCTGCCATGTTTGCTTAGGATTTGAGTGGTTCCTTGAGTGCTGGAGCTTTGTCAACCCACACCCTTATGGCAGCCTCAGTCTGGAGATGTGGCACTGTGACGCCGCCAATGGGGGAGGGGGTTCGGACATGTCTCTTGGGTGTGGCTCGTTCACCTGTTGAGTCAAGCAACCTTGTTGCTCCTCTCCATGTGTTTGTGTGCTTACACTAAATTACTAAATACAGTGCAATACAACCCTGGACCACGCTACGCTATGTACAACGATGTATGCACACACACACAAAAACACCCACACACACATACACCCCCCCCCCACACACACACACACACACTTCCTAAGACAGTTTGGCTTGCAGACGTCTCTTGAACGATGCTCATTCACTTGTCAGCACCTGAGTAACCCCAACTTATATCCAAGCAGCTACAGGTTTGGCTACTAGGCCTCAAACAGACAAAGAGAGCTTGTGGTGCATGTCATGCTGGTAGCTCTTTCACTGCTCCTCATTCTTTCTGTGGGCATTTTAGTCAACACTTAGTAACTCGAGTCAACAGATTGCCTGCTCATATGACAAGTTACAAAGGAAAGGTGGACAGATGCACCACTTGGGGGAGAATAGGAAGGAACTGCACCCACCTCAACACACAACTATTTGAAGTTTGGGAAGGTTTGCTGTCTGAATATTTTTCTCAACACTGCCTCATTACTGCTCTGGAACACCGACAAAGCAGGAACCTGCACCAACTTGCTATGATTCTAAACCCAAACAGAAAAGACATTTCAAAGTGCTCTAATATTCATCCACAATAATGATAATTTCATCCTCGACCAAAAAATAGACACTTTGTCTAGCAAGGCAAGGAAAAGAGCGGGGGAACTTGGTGGCTAGTCACGCCACCATCAACAACTTGGCTAGCCCAAAATGCAGCACAAAGAATAAGAAAGCAGCCAAGGGGGAAGTACCATGTCAGTCCTGTGATAGCCGTATGAGATTCCACATGCTCTGATGAGTAATTCCTCCCTCCTTCTCCAACCCCCCCCCCCCCGCCCCCCCCTCCATCCGTCACTCCCTCAGTGTGCGGTGCGTGGCCCTGAGTCATCTTCCACACTTTCCCAGCCCTTCTATCTTTCTCTGTCTTTCCTGCAGGCAGTCTCTCTCTCTCTCTCTCTCTCTCTCGCTCTCTCTCTCTGTCTGTCTCTCTCTCTCTCTCTCTCTCCTCGTGGTTAAGAGGGTCCCTTCCTCGGCGCTCCCTGTAGGAAGCTCAACAGCCTCCCCCAGATGACTCATTCATGAACACTGAGAACCCACCCCCCGCCACACAACCACGTCTCCAGCTCCACCCTATGCCCACCACACTACACCCTGGATCGAGATTGTCGTCCGCCTGTCTGGCCCTTGGCACAAACTCAAGACACCGGCGGGGAGGACATAGAGATGCCGTCTTCTTCGGCATACTCTACCATGGACACTAAGGGGGAATGCAATCACTCATTCAAACATCTGCCTGAAGGGGTTCCTAGACATCACTTGCAAATACCTGATGGTTTTATCTGGGGGTCACTGTGTGCCGTCTATCTAATTAGAACAACTGATTTATAATAACACTGTAGGAATCTACGTTCTCTAAAGTGCTAAGAAAGATTTTACAGAACTTGCAGAAGGGTCGCTAAGGTTCATTTGTATGATAGCACATTGTAGACTAGGTGAGTGCCGTATCGTGCTCACTAGCCAGAAGCCTAAATGAAATAAGCCAGCATGGAGACAACAATGCTTAAATTCATAAAATGAGAGCCCTACATGTAATACATAAATCATACCTAAATGTATTTAATTACAACAGTTTTTTATGCAATGTCCCGAGTTTGGATGTAATAGTCATGAAGACATACATACGCAGACATACGTCTTTAGCAAAAAGAGATATTGTTGACCACTGCAAGAGCAATAAGGATTTTTAGGGGCATTATGACTGGGTTAATAAAACACAGCTGCCCCCAAAAGTCCCTCACTTTTCTTGCTGCCTTTCTCTCTCTCTTTCTCTCGCTCGCTCTCTCTCCCTCTCTGTTTCCCTCTTCCTTTTATATTGTCTTTCAAATGGTTTGAGGAAGAATTGTATAAAATAAATACTAAATAAATAAAGATTATAAATGAATGTATTTTGGTTCCTTTGATGAGGGAATATGGCAAACGCATTTGATCTAATCTAACCAGTTGGCCTGCCAGTATGATAGCTTTAGAGGTCAGGTTTGTACCCAGTAAATGTAAACACTGTGAAGATAAGACAGGGTCATTGGGTTAGTGGTGCTAACTAAATTTATCAATACAAGAGACAATATATTGCACTTGCTGTGGCAGTCTAGGTTGAATGTAGGTTGGGAATTGAGTAAACCCAATGACCTGACAAAAGATAAACAAAGAGAAATTTAAGACATTCTCTGCAGGCAGGCTATAACCCAACAAACTAATGGTTTGGAAGAGAGAATGAGACAGAGCCCCAGTTGAATGCAATAACAAATGCGTGCAAGAGCACTCTGCAAGTGACAAGATGGGTCCAATTGGACTTTTTAAACAATGTGAAATGCCATTGAGAGTCTTGGCAAGCAGTAGCAGCCATCACTGTTTAATATCCCAACTTTAATCAGCACACTCGGAGGCTGTGACAAAACTCCCAGTGCCATGGTACTTATAAAAGGTCCAATCGACTAACCGCCCTTACTTGGCCTTCTGCAATCGAATACTCTCTGTTTAGTTAATATATTACACAGTTAGATTTTGACATGCGTTTTGTTTTTATGATAACTAATCATAAATGTGTTTAATATTAAAAAATTTAACATATGTTTAATTAGAATTGGATTTTAATAGATGACACAACAGAAATATTCATTAAACGTAGCATATAAGACATCACAAAAATGGGTTTTCTTTAATTGTATGCCTTTTAACAGATATACGTCTCAACATAATATTAACTTAGTATTATTATGTAATTATAATTGACTACAGTTTATACTAATTGTTAACAAACTCATATTTTCAATTTAATATTATTTAGTATTAAATATAATTCTGAGTTGTCCTTGTAGTCAGGACAGACCGACAGATACAAGTTGTATCTACTCCAAATGTTTTTAGTAGATTGACTTAAAAAAGACTGTAGGTTACATCAACTCAATTAAATTTTTTTGTAAATTGTTGCCTTTTTTTGTAGACATATCATTATTTACCGCTTTGACTATATTTCAGACGAGATTTTTTTTTTATAAACGTTTGTCTTAATTTTGCTACTTTTGAAGTGATTTGTCTAACCGCTATTGTGTCCAAATTCATGTGACCAAATGTTTTATGGAAATTAGATTTTAGGTTCTTGAGAAATACAGGTTGTATTGATGTTAGTAGTGGCCTTGTAGTCACAGGTCTGTGTTGTCAGCTTTAAATAAAACACATGCTTCAGCGAATATCTTACCTAAGTGTCACTTCAGCATGTAGATGCCATCATGAGTTCTATTAATTACAGAGAGCATTTAGTGTCGGGATGCTAAATTCATTAGTGATGTATGGTTCTGGGGTCATGACAGATTTAGAAACTGACTTTCAAAACAACTTCTTTATGACTTAGTTGTGACACAATTGTTTTTTAAAGGTCTGGTAAAGACCCCTGAAACTTGTTTTATACTTTGTCCTGTATGTGATCTGCCATCAAACTTTTGAATCCTGAGTAATATTCAGGTTCATATAAATGCCTGTCGTAGACAGAGCCCACATTTCAATGAAAATAAGGTAATACAGATCAGTTGACAAAAAACGTGGGGATTTAGCTGTAATGATTGATATCCTGTTTTGTTGCATCTAAAATATAGTTTTTTTTTACAGTGGTTAAAACCTTACTATGATTCTTGTCTAAATACCTTTGTTGGTTTACTTTAGGTAAACTCTAGGTAAAATTCAGAAATAAAAAATAAAACCCCAAATTACCGCAAACGCTGTTTCTATTAAGAGAAACTCTCAAGTATGCCATTTCCTTCAAGATCGGCCTACATTGTCTCATCCATGAGATGCATTAGATGGTCAAATGAGCCAAAAACTGGGACTTTGTAGGCCAGTTGAATGAATGGAAACTCACCTTGCCCGCAAAGACCCAATTTCTGACACACTTTGATTTCATTGTTGTTTTTAATATAGTTTTTGTCGAATTAAGAACAGTAATCAGTTCATCATATTACTGATTGAAAATACGCAATTTCTTTGCCATTAATCTATGCTTAAGCCCCAAAAATGGATGCGAATTTGACAATATACCCAATGGCTATACCCGAAAATCCCCGCAAACGTGTTCAGAATAAAGACAGCTATTGACTGATTCTGCACCGTAATTTTCATAACTGTAATACACATTAGGCCTGTTACTCTACCATTGTCTGCCAGTGGTTGGAAAATATTCTGCTGTCGTTACCTTTTGTTCCGATGTAAAAGCGTTATGTTCAGGACACAAAACGGACAGTCCGCATCCTGTGGGCAGCATATGTCTGACTTCGCGCAACATACTCGTTGGATAGAGAAGACAGGCTGCTTGGGTTGAAGTTGAAGTTAGCTGGTCATCAACCCACCACCGCCCCTGTTTTTTTTTATCACTTTTGCTGGCATTGCACGAATTCCAAATTTAGCAAGATGATCCTTTGGGACAAATTGCTGGATTATATTTTGAAATAACTCGGGATGCATTTTTCTTCCAAGAAAGAAGGACGCAACAGTGTTGCATCTGTGCCAGTTTCTTCGAAGCTTCTGTAGGCTACCAATGTGTGTTTTCGAATGCGATAGACCTCGTGCGCAAGCACCGCTGACAGACACCAGAATATCCAGTCTGGGGACAGACACACTGATATTGTTACTATGTTGCAGCCTTATGACCGCGACATTAGGAGGACTTGATATATGGTGTTGCGCCCTCGTGTTGGGACCTCCCCAAAATGGACTTCTGCTAAGTGGTAACCTGGTTATTTTGAGCGCGTCATTCCGACTCGTCTCCAATTATAGGTTTTTGTTGCCAAGATTTAATGCAGTAATGTAATGGATATTTCTTGATAATGCATAAACTTGCCGTGTGCATGAATGCCTCTTGTACCTTAGGCTATTGTGGGCATTACAGTAGCTCACTCAATAAGTTCACTAAGATAACTTTCAGGGATTTTTGAACACATAAATGTCATTAAAAAGTTAAATAAATTGCTAAATTAATGAATCCTTGTATTATTAAGCCAATTGACAGTAGGCTGCCCACGATGTAACTCACGACACCCCTTTAAACACAAAAACTTGGTGTAGTGTGACCTCTTGTGGTGGACAATTGTGCCATATTTTTTCAGTAGCACATGATAAAATTTTACAAAATCTTAGATCAAAATATAGCAGGCCTAACTACCTTTGACATTTGTGTATATATAATTTACTATAACCTCGGCTAAAATAATATATATCTATTGTTTTAATAGTCACCTTTTTTTGTTGCTCTAAGGCGCTGATCACACCCGTCTCATTATGTGCGTGCTGACGCTGTTGCACGGCGAACAAACTATGTCATTGCCCGAATGGCTGACGGTGACACCGATTTCTCCAAAGCAAAGGTGAGTTGTTTTTGTGTAGCCTGCTCAATGAGCAGTTGCACGTAAGCATGCCCGTCTACATTTGAACGACTATTACACTTAAACGGATAGCAGTCGGTGAGTAGGCCCTTATGGGCTACATGCTACTATTATGTGTCTGCCTAAATGTGTCTACGTGGGGGCCGCAGTCTGTTATATTGATGTGTTCGCTCATGTTTGTTTCGGCGTTTATCCTGTTCGTTTTCAGTCAATATGTACATTTAAGTCTAAGACATTTTAAGGAGAATGTTCGTTTTCAGCCCTTTCAATAGCACTCTCCAACGTACCTCAATGACTCTAAAACGTCGAGAAAGCGTTAAATTAGGCCTTTATCGCAAACGTTGTCGCTTGCCCAGTCTTGTTCCAAAATAGAAAGGCGTCGTTAAACCTATTCTGGTGGAGTTTTTTTTTTGTTTATTTCAATCTGGCCTGTTGCCAATCGAGTCACCCTGGCAGATAGAACCTGAAAACACTATTAAATTCTATCGTGCAGTGACATAACAGAAAAGCACTTATTTTCTATCACTAACTATATATCCCAAAGTTCCTTGGGTGACTTGCACTGAACTGTCATACTTTGTGTCTTGCTATCAGCCAGGCAAGGATAGCTGGGCAGCTGGAGAAAAGTGACTTGGAACCAGCGCTGGGCGGCACATGGTTTCTCCTACCATGAAGGCATTGGTGGACGCAGTGTGGGCAGTCTGGAGCATAGGGGCCTCCATCTATGACTACATTCATACCAGCGCTATGGAAGAGAGGATCCATGTTCTGGAGAATGTCATCACCATCCACCAGTGTGTCATAGGGCTGCTATCTGCTGGGGTGGTGGTACTCTTCAGTTATATCATGTTTAAGAAGCATTAAGGGCAGCCCAACAGAAAAAAACGGTTTGGGATTTACTTGGGAGCTGTGTATCAGGACTAGAATTATGTTTCTTGAGACACTAGAAATAAAGTTGAAGAGGACCTGCACTTTTCCCTTATGCATGTCAAGCCAAAGTACAATCTAGATGTGGGGAGACTGACTACCTGGGCTGTAGTGTCTTAAGATCTACTGTAATGGAGACGCTGTTGGATTAATCTCCTGTTTCTCACTAAAGACTTTATAAAAAACGGATTCACTAACTGACAAACAGTAGCTTGTGCCTTTACTCATCTTATGTTACATGTGCATACATTGAATGACATTACGTATATTTAGTCTTGTTTGCACAATTTAACCTCAAGGCCATATTATACATTCAAAGCTGTAAATTATTTTTTATTGTTATTCCAGAGACATAGCACACTATTTTGACTGAAACTGGGGACGTCGTTTTGTTCCTGTCGGTCAGATGACCTTTGCCAGTCTCACACTGAAGATACCCTGGGACTGAATGTAACATTCTGCAAAAATACTGAACTGTTCAATATGATCTCTAATGAACATCTCTTTTACTAACAGACTGTGTTGGTGCATTATTTGAAAAAGATTTTTTTTGTCAAGTATTGATAACGTTATATATTTTTTTACATTGTTGTGTTGTCTGAATCTTAACTCCTATCTGAATACTTTTTTATTTATTTTTTATTTTTATTTGATCTGCTGCTTTTTCGCACCCTCCGCCAAACATCATCCTAAACATATTTAATGTCAGACACCATTAAATATTCCTTTCAAAAATATCACAAATTTTTTTAATTCATTGGTTATGTTTTATTGAAGTAATTACCAGATTTATTCATAGAAAAATTACTCTAACTCGTAGTTAGAGTAACAGTGTTGCATCTCTAACGCAAACTTGTAATTTCCTATCACTGATAATGTGACTCCAACCAGACTACACGCCTGCACGTATTATGAGAATATAATTGAATTATCAGGTAACCTAAAATAGATTGTCAAATTGATAGCGTATATTGTTACAACCCCATTTTTTTATTATTTTGCTTTAATATAGAATATAAACAATTTGGACAGCCTACTACAGCTTGTGTTGAGCTACAAGAGAACACTTTGTAAAAGTTTTTCAACAACAATCTCTAATTAGTATGGCTGTAATTTCATATGTTCTAAAGATAAGGTAACAATGTGTGGTATAGATTAAAATAACAGCAAGAAAGAATATAGGCAGATAATTTTTAAAGTGTCATAATTTGTAACATTGTGTACTCCGGTGCCACACCTCACTGGATAGAGTAATGGAAACCACTTATCTGAGTGGTCCTCTAAGATTTCGTGCTTATTTCTTGACTGTGACTTGGAACTGATATTGTATTTTTCAGAAACCTTTAATTTTTCAAATATAATGCATAAGACCCCCGCGACCCTGCATAGGATAAGCGGTTATGACAATGGATGGATAATGCATAAGACAATATACTGGACGTGATGCTAACATTTGTAAAGACTATACTAGTTTGTTTTCCCAAGTGCACAACACTTATTTAATTTTGACTAGCATTTCATTCGTTAAGACTACAGGTCATGGCCTCTACTAAGTAGGCTATAGACAAAGTGGCTTTAACCTAATGCAAATAAAGATCAACAAGCCAACACAATTTGTATGTGTGTGATACAAGTTATACTAACAATAAATAACTCAATCTATTACTGCCTGAAGGTTATGCGATACAGAAACACAAAAGTAAGCAAACATTTCAGACTATTTAACTCGAAGCAAAAGGTTTGTTATTCAGTAATAATAATGTTACCTTAAGTCTATTTCTTTCACACAATTTAATTGAAAATTTTGAGGTTTTGAAAATGTCTATGACAACAGCTCATAGCGTCAAACACAAAAACACATTGGTCCATTGAAGTCTGATCAACAATTTTTAAGTTTTAACAATTGTAAGAAGCCTATTTCCTCAACATTGCATGGGTGGTCAAGAATGGTCAGGGAAGGATGTGTTTTATGTGTGCCCAGTCTGCAGTAAGGTGTACAAGGTGGTGAATCGATCCACACTTTCCCCCTCCAGCATCTTCATGGCCCTCCAGTGGATCTTACCACAATTCTCTGGCTGGCCGTTGGGTCCAAACTCTTCCTTGATATAATCAAGCCACATGTCTGGGGGAAAGCCCACATGACAGCAGTTATCTCAGAATGTTCAACTCTTATCATGGACAAATATCTGCACCTGGGTGGAACCATTTCAAGCAACATCTACACAGATATAATTTACTTGTTCTCCCGTAACCCCCTCCTTTTAACAAAGATTATAGAACAACCCCATCTCCTCTGCAGTATGACTGACAATTTGCATTTGCAATACTATTCATTTGCAGTACTATTCAAAGCAGTGTTACTTTCTACTGTGTTAATAATGATGAAATGCATCCAATCTCCGGTGCAGACTTTCACCGTTGCTATAGTCTATTACCTTCGTCTGTCGAACCAAACTCCCGAAGAGCTCGTTCATAGTAGTCTCTCAAAATGCATATCTTTGGAGTCTCCTGTAGGAAAAATCAAATTAGCTGGGTGAACTTAACAACCAGCGATCCATTTTATGAAACTTCTCTTATGCTATAACCTAGTTTAGTTAATTAATTTAAAAAAGAGCAACTGTCAAGTAATTTCCCCATAAATCTAGAGCAATTACTAATGTTTTTAGAGACTGGATGTCAATGTAATAACCGGACATCTATGAGTAGCATAGTGTTGGCAGGCACACTTACTTGTTCCTTCTCAATCTGAATCATTGTAGAGAACATTGCCTTGGAGAACGGTGGACTTTCATGCAAACTAGGAAAAAAACAGATAATGTTAAGCATGCAGCATCATGTCTAACATCTTACGTCAATATTTATGTCATACATTTATTGCAATAGCACTTTAACTTTCTTGATGCCAACTTCCACATCAAGCTAAATTTAGACAAACTTGTTGAATGGTTTGATAGCTACCTTCTGAAGGTCTCCCTCACTTTTGTGTACCCGCCACTTTTATACGACCAATTGAGGTATCTCTCCTTCATCTCCATGGAAACAATCGCCACTGGAGAGACTAAACCTTTCTGATAGCAAAAAAATACATTTTCTAATTTACTAACATTCCACAGAATAAGGGAACCAGAGGCAAACAATTTGCCTTGGATTTACTAATCCAACAGATTTATTCAAGAGGTATTTCAGAAACAGATGAAGACCCAATACATAAAATGTGGTCCTGGCTGGTCAAGTGCAGGCATGTTATACTACAAAATGTATAGGTTGTGCGACGAGTTGTTGTCTATTCTACTTACCTGAAACAAGGCTTCAGTCTCCTGAGGAGTCTGGGAGATTAAACTCCAATCTACCTGGAGCAGCCACAAAGGAAGACTCTCCTGAGATGAAAATTGAGACAAAGGCGGTTAGCAATTTGCATTAAGCAAATGCATTGTTGTTTCATAGCCAGCACAATGACAAATCAGCTAATTGATTTGTGGTATCAAGATAATATTTATGTATTTTTCAAAACAAATAGCTGGCCCGTATTAGCCTTCCGTCATAACTCAATATTATAATGCCAAATTAAAGCAATTTGTTGGACATTTCGAAGACAATCCGGAATACTTATTACGTGATCATGCCTTGAAATCACATACAGTTTCCGGAAAATCATATTATTATTAGGGTAATTGTTACGGGATGCTTCGTCAGAGGCAGCACAAATTGTTACCGGCACGTCATATTATTGTTAGTAGTAGTATTTTTAGGCCTATTTTGCACCCTATTAACGTCCATAGTTTGGACCAAAAAGATTCCTTTCCAAAGCAAACATGTCTTGGGTATTGCAGTATGTTGTGCTTACATCCAGCTAAATTGTCGTTTAACGTGTTACAGCTACACTGGTTATCTTGGCTTGCAGCATTGGCTTGCACCAATGAATGACTCTGTCGGGTTATTATGTGATGCCTAGCAAGACGAAAAACTGTTATCATTACGTTTTTTAATAATTATTATTGTGATAATTATAATTTTAGCCCAATCCCGCAACTAAATACCTGCATGTCTCTTTCACTGCAACAAACAAAAATCATTATAAATGCCACAGACACCGTATAAATTTTGACAAGCATTTTGTATTTTTTGTTTTTGTCTATGCCTTACTGAACTAACGCTTGCCATGACTGCAAGTTGTAAAAGAGGAACATGTTTCAGATAAACATTTGGAACTTGTTCATGTTATGTGGCCGAACTTATAGTTAGGGCGGACAATAGAACGCAGTTGGTGTGTCCTATGTGTACGAGCAAGACGTAATATATTAAGTGAGCAGATCTGGAGCACATTGCCTGTCATGGTATCACTCAGACGAAGTGTTGGGTCTTATAGCCGTCAGCCCATTAATTCTTCGTACTGTGGTATTAATTGGCAACCAAATTGTGTAAAACTAAATAAAATAAATAAATGATTACCTCTCTTTTAGAATTTATTTCAAGATTTTACATTTCGTAGTTGTAGTAGTAGGTATTGACCTTGAAAGGTTTGGTACCTGCCCATATATGCAATCTGCTTTTATCGCTGCATGAGATCCTGGTGATAAGCGATGCTTGGTTTATTCCAAACATGACCCCTGGCAGTCACGCCAAAGAGTCTAATCTTTGTCTCATCAGACAAGAAAATGTCTTAGCTTGGTACTTTTTATACATTTGCAAAGACATCAAAAACACATTTATCATGTTTTTGTTATGGGAAGTATTCTGAGGATTTTTTTTTATTTAATATCTTTTGGAATAAGACCGTAATGTATAAAAATGTGGAAAAAGTGAAGCGCTGAGAATACTTTCCGGATGCATTGTATAAATAAAGGTATTGTTGTTGAAACCCATGGGATTTTCCCAAAGTATAAATATCCTTTGTCATTGTAAAAGGTGTAGGGGATTGATTTATTGCCTTCTTATTACATTAACAATTAGTAGGTGTCTGTGTCTTGTACTTGCAGTGTGTCAGAAGGCGATTTAAAGGAAATAGGAATGGTATGCGGACACTGCACAATAAATCACAACAGCGTGTTGCTGCTCTGGTAGAGGTCTCTATCCTCTGGGTCAAAAGCACAATAGTAAGAAGGAGAGGGGAAGAGACCCCGGTGCCATGCACGATAGGTCGCTAGGACCATGCTCAGGGTGTGGGACTGTAGTATAAGACTGACAAGTCTTTGTCATTCTCTCCAGATCATTCTGGCTGTTTGCACTGAATCGCCCTGCAGAATTGAAGTAATAAAACCTATATGTGTCAGAGTCTCGTGCTTTCTTCTACCCCATCCAAACAGACCAGAACAAAGACTTAGAAAGTCAAAGGTTTATTTTACCTTTTATCACAACTGTCCACTTTTTTGCTGCAACAATGTACATTGCTCCGCTGTGAGACGAATAAAGGATTTCTGATTCTGTAGTTTAGGGTAACCAGATTTTGCGGGTTTTAAACATGAAGCTGACGATGTTCGGAATCGTGTTATGTGCATTTGGGGAAAATATATATTGTACAAGAATCACCCTTTTGTATGGGGTAGTATGGTCTTCCATATATACTATGGTATAGTCAAGTTTACAGCGGCGAGCCTCATGAACGTTAGCTGGAAGGGCGTTCATTTCACAGGAATCCAGTATAATTACATAGATAAATTCATAATTAAGTTGATAATGTAAAGATATTTCCTTGCATTTGCCTAACTTATAGTTTCCTATAAACGTTTAGATTGACATGGTCTTAATGACAGCCCCCACAAGGACGTAGGGCAGGCTGTGGATGGTTGCAACAACGTCTGCATTTTTCTGTTACTCAGACCTTTTGACGTGGACCAGTCAAACATTAAAATATCTGTCGGCTAATTATCCATACAATTTAAAGATGACTATGTAGGAAAAAAAGGTTCACACAAGTTATATTAATGGAAGAAATCAGATGTTGCAACTGGCCCAAGGAACGAAGTAGTGCTACAGCAGTTATTTAAGGAGACTGGGCACCCACATTGCCTGGTTGTTGACGGTGGTAATGCAACCCTGTTGTATTTGCTCAGGAAACTGCATTTTCTAGTTGCAGATTAAATAATTTTATTACATTGAGCCAAAGCTAAATGGCCACTTTGAAGAAGGGCTTATCACACGAGCAGTGAAAGTTTAATCCACTTTGTACAGCTATTACTCAAGAGCAAGGCATTGTAAAAACACACACTTATTATTATGGATCTTACTGTGCATCTCACAATTAATCTGTAGCGCTATAAATGATGCCCACCTCCTGAAGACCGGCAGTTACCGCAAATGTAAGGACTGCTCTAAATTTATCTTTAACAACTGATAGCCGCTTGGGTGTTTGGAGTCACAAGATCATTATTTATTTTCAGATCATTTAAATACATTGACACTTTCAACAACAGAATAACATTCTGGTGAATATTAAGGAGTGATATCCTGGTCCTGAAATGATTGATGTACATTCCATTGAAAAACGTAAAATAACACAATGTTTCAATGGAATCATGAAAATATCTTTGCTCATCTGTTAGCATAATAAGAATTGCCTCCTTCGTTAAACCAATAATCCTTAATCCCCTATAATGGGGCCCTATCATACCTCTGTTCAAGAGTCCTACTTGAATAGGATTACGGGTTTTAATGTTCAATAAACAATCAAATTTACATTCTGCCTGGGTCTGCAGTACCTCTATTCGCCCTCTGTCTGAAACAGTTTTAGCTTTTGACTCTTTATAGCCACTGTCCCGACAAGCCCAGCCACCTCTAATTGGTAAGCTGGCCAAACAAAGGGAATTTGCCGATGCACATATGAAAACAGCGTTTTCTCAACAAGGCAAAACCACTATCCAAACTTCCCAGACTCTGCTCTGACTGGCTCTGTTTGAGGGTGTACCAAACTAGCGGCTAGGTAGACATTATGCAAATGTAAGACGTAAAGACGTAAATAAGTAAGAAAGAAAACGCCAGACTACAAATTAGGCAATTCAGGCACTTAAGGAGCAGTGTTTTTTTTGCGAGTAGCTTCATTTTGGGGTACACTATGGGCTTTGTAAGATAAAAAGGCATATGGGGCCAATTTACATCTGCCTGAGAACAACCAATAGTTTACCATTAAAGTGGAATTTCACCCTACCCTTTCATCGTATTTTTCTTAAAATGTTAACACAATAAATATTATGATAAAAGGTAATTTAGTTAACTTGTTCTAAATGGAGCCGCACTCAATAGCATAGCATTTCCATTGTTTCAATGGAAATGGCCATGATAAAAGCAGGAAAATTAAGAGAACATGAAGGACGGCCCCTCCCCCTTGCTTGCTGGACTCTATTAGAAAGAATTACATAGAGGAGAATGTATATATCTTAATGTAGTAAATAGACATATTCGATCGTAACGATTCCTCCACGGAACATAAACTGCAACTTTGTTGCAAACTGTTTTTGGCCAAAACAAAAAGTCCAAACAATATTTGACGTAATTCACTATGCTTACTCAAAATGTGCCTTATCAGTGTAGAACACCATTATCCAATTTCTCTCACTTGAACTCCAGTCCAATGTCCAGTTGTTTATACTGAGAAGAGTATAATTAATTTGCTGTTGTTGTCGTTGTTGTTTTGAGTGCAATACTCCTCAAACAGTTTGTTTAGCCAGACAAGTCAGCAAACTAAAATTGAGAAGATAACTTTCTTCTTACTAGATGATGGTTAATAGTGCAGCTTTTCTATAATGGGTCACAGAGTAGAAGTTATTAGACTAATTAGGTCAGGGAGCCGGCCTACTTAAGTGTAGAGTTCTATTTTGGTCAATTCATGAGTGTGTTGCAAGAGAGAGCCCACCCCAAGGATGACAACCATACTCATCCTCAGTGATCCCAGACAGCATTTGTGTGTGTGTGTGTGTGTGTGTGTGTGTACCTTGGGATTGACATGTGTTAAGGCCTCCTGGAATAGCCTGCTCACGTCTCCACTCCCCAACTGTATAAGAGTCTGTAGGCTTTGGCACCACACTAACACAGATTGGCTGTAACGCTGGGTGGCTGCCACAGCAACTCTGGCAGCCTCTTCTGTATGTTCTGGGGAAACTAAGACCTGCAACTTGATGCAGAGTGACACAAAACACAATGTTACTCAAGGAATCAGAAAGTTCTCCTGTGACTATGTTTCCATGCATTTACTACATAGTTCTATATTTAACAAGCCCAGTGCAATGACCGTGACCCACCCAGTGCTTGTAGTAGTCTTCTTTCAGAAGAGCGGCGTCATGAGCAAGTTGCAGCACTGACAGAAGCCTCTCCTGCCTCTGTTAGGAAAAATGACAGTTCCAAATAACCCGGCAAACTCTTCAAGCTAAACATTACAATAGCAGAGGCTGGATTTCTTGTATTTTCTTCAAATAACCAAAAATGTTAAACTCAAAATAAGTAACACTACCTTTTTCTTCAGCTCCTCGACATTGGTCTTTCTCTTGACCCTTTCCAGGCAGAACAATACATAGTGTGTCCACATGGCCTCTAAAAACCAACCCATTTGTGGTTATTAGAGCAAAACACCTAAGTCACTTCTAAAGAACAATTCCTAAATCTTAGGCATATTAGTATTTTGCATGTTACAGAGAGTTGCATAAAGGTGTCCCAAAATGTACTCGTGTATTAGATATTTCTCAATAAACTATGGCTGCTTGCATATTCAAATTTAAACCTTCACAAAGTACTGCACATAAAGTAACAATTAGAAACAATTAGATACAAATTAGAAACAACCTCTATTTTGCTAAACGCAATTACTTAGAAGAGCACCAAGGTAAGTTGAGATGGATCCCTCACTAATGTGCACTTGAGATTTGTGGGTTTCAGCCCTTTAGTTTACCTGTGTTGAGGCTCTTGAGGCCCTCCTCGTACACTAGACAGCAGCATTCTTCTCTACGGGCAATGTCCAAGACCTTCTCCTTAAATGTGGTTAGCTTCTCCCCTGCACTAGGGACATCAAGCTTCCTCTTTGCCATAAAGTCCCAAGTCAGACTGTCATCTGTGTGTTTACTCTGCAGACTTGAGATGAGAGCAGAGCAAAAGCAAAAATATTGCAAAAATTCTTTAAACAACGTGATGTTGTATTTGTGGTTTGACAGAATGCCGTTATTCGACTTCCTTATATTTCCTAATATCTTAGTTACTCTTGAACGATGGAGTCTTGCAAGTCCTTAGTGAAGTCAAAGATGGCAGCAATGTTCAAGAGAGTAATGATGAAATCCGCTCCTGTGAAAAGAGAACACTGTCAGCAATTCCGACTGTAGTAAAATAAGACATCTTAGAGGAAAAGAAAAAGCTCACCTTGGATCCTTTCAGTTGCGTCTTTGTAAACAACTTCAGCCAGCTTTCCACTCATTATTTCAGGAGAGAATTCATAGTCCGGCTGCAACAGTAGAAGGCGATGTTAGATTATTTGTTTAGGAGTCAAGCTCAAGATGCGAATGTGTGAGCCGAAAATAATCTAACACACCAGCTTCATCTCAGCCCGCTCTAGTGCTTTTTGCTGCTTCCTCAGTTTTTCAGCGTGCAACAGCTCCATGCGAAAGTACTGAAAACAAATAAAGAGTATATACATGAGGACACTGGTGGTTACAAATTGGAATGTGCACCTTTATTAATACAAAGTAGAAGTAGAAGGTCTAGTGAGCACCACATAAATTTCCCCAGATATTTTGTAAACTAACCAGTATGCATGTTTTTGATACACAGATAGGCAGCATAAGGCTAATTAACCTTCCATACCTCTTGGTAGACCTTCTTGCTATCAGGATGAAATCGAAGGGCTCGCAGGAACAGTTGTCTGGCACTCTCTGACGAGTTCCTGTCCTCCATTTCACACTTAGCCGCCATGATCCAAAGCGCTAGTAAAAGAAGTATAAGGATTGTGGCACTAATCAAGCACTATAACTCGTTTAGTAAACCGAGGAAAGAATAGTGCAGCATTCAATTTCATGACTACATCCCTGCTTTTGTACAGAAAAAGACCAGGCACAATTGGACCCTTACCCATTTTCAATAATTGTATATGTTTTTCATCAGATGCCAGTTGTATTCTAAACATTGCATTGTCACTTAGCATTTCACAATCAAACAGGGCAAGGTCAAACTAGTTCCGAAAATTACTCTACATTCCATCATCGAAAACTACCGTAATTTTCAGCCAAGGGGAGATTGTTTGCTGGTTCTAGGTTTGATTTGCGCAATGATCTATGAGTATTGTGATGTACAATAAATGAACCATTTAAAATAATGGTGGTGGGAGGAATATGTAAATTTCATTACGTCTATTGATCTTACAGCCTAAACAATATATATGGTTAAAGATAATCAATAAGGTATACCTGTAACAGAGAGACTGGTGAACATTTTATGCAAATCTAACATTAATGTCTAACAAGTTATTGATATAAAAGGCACCTGGTTTGTTAGGATGGATGGCGAGCATGGAGGAGAAGACTTTACTCATCTGACCCTTTGTAGCCTTTAAAGACAAAAAAAATTTGTAACCGCTTGGGGAAAATGGACAAAACATTTCAAGATGGTCAAAACAATTAGCCCCCTCTTACCCATTTTTTACAGAAAGCAACATGTGAGAGCCATAGCTGCACATCGTCCTGTGAGAAGATAAAAAAATAGACGATGTTTTCTGTTTACCTTTGTCATGAAATACAGTTGGTCAACTTTTTAAAATATATATCATCCTTACCTTCCATTTCTTTGTTGCCCTTCTGAAAATATTGTTGATTCTTTGAATGATGGTAAACTCTATCTCTTCCCGCTTATAATGATAGCCAATGGCCTAGTTATAGAAGATAGTTAGATAATAGAATACTGCAATAAACAAAAGCTAACAAAATGTGAGATGGTTAATATATAATAAAAATAATAGTATAATAAACAAGGCAGATTTTTAACAAATTTAAGAAACACGTACCGATCTTCTCTTCTTGATTAGTTCCAGGACATTGATTTCATACTAGAATTAAAAAATAACCGGATTTGTTTAATGTTACCCAACTACTAAGCAACAGCACGTGCTTGATGGTACTTGAGACTGTCATGGAAGTTTAGAGACATACCTGAATGTAGCCGATGAAATCCTCTTTATTTATAATCAATCTATGCAGTTTATATTCCAAGGACGTGGTTCTCTTTAGCATTGCTCTGAAGTGAAAAACAAAACAAAGTAAGAGTTAATTAGGTTAAGTTAATATTATTTGTATCAACCCAAAATGTTTAATAAACTGGGGTTGTTCGACTAGTAATGTCAATGCCAGGATACATGCAGAATAACATAGCCTAATCCAGTTATGGACCACATTACAGGCATGGCTACTTTGTCAGGTAATGTACGCCATAACATTTGGGCTGGTTTCCAGGACAAAAACGGCTAATCTCCGTTTACAGTTTGATTTAGTCAAGAACTGTTTAATCCCTGTAGGGGAAACCGAGCTCTGCTATGTTCTATACATTTGGTCAACGTTAACTAGGTTTATCAACAGTCTTGTTTTATTTATTCACCTGACTTCTTTTTGGGTGAACAGTCCGACTCTTTCCAACTGTTCCAATTCAGGAATTCGGTCTTCGATCCGCTGTTGAACAATCTCGGCCATAGTTCACTTCACTTAGCTAAATTTTTTATTAAATGGACGGTGTCGTATATCGTTTTTATCACAATATCTCTGTAATATCCGTGGTACTTAGTAATTCAACTCATTTTTTTTTCTCACGTGTGTGAATTGTAATCCGTAATATCCACTTCCTTCCTTGAATGGTGGGACCTCCAAATCATTTCGTTAGGAAACATTAGCTGCGTTTCAATTGTAGTTCCACTTTCCCAATTTACTCACTTTTAGCCCTTGGTATGACGTAACAGCATACGTCGCATAGAGGCCACTTGGAGAACAGAGGGATCAGAGGATTTAAATGGAACAAATCTGACCATGTTCACTCTAAGCTCAAACTTTAATTGATCAACCGCCTCTTGTAGGCATGGCGCCATAGTGCTTTTTACAATTAATCGGAAATACCTGCCTATTGGTTTAAGTGAGGCTTGTTCAATCAGCGGTGTCATTTTTTATCGAATTTGAATGAAAAAAAAATCATAGTATATTCACTTTTATTGCTAGGTTAATGATACCTTGTTCTGTTAATTGATATTCACCCTCAGTGGTGAGCAACTGGAGTTTTACGCATTGCTCCACCTAAACGTTGATGCAACAAACCCATATCATTGATCAATCGCAATCCCTCAACAACAATGCATTGTGAGTGATGCACATCTCTTGCGTGACCGTCGTTGTTCATTCGTTCTTTTAGCCCTCCGAAGGTTAATCTCACCAAGAAAGCTGCAGATTTTCAGACTAATAGAATGACACTTAGAAAGGTGACGGGGTTTCCCCTGGGGGGCAAGTGAGGAGGGGAAGGAAAGGAGGGCATGATGAACGACCAATTGAAATGTGAGTGTGGTAGAACTGGACCCTCTATCAAAGAGAGTTATGATTGTTCAAAGAAGGAAAAGCAGGCAAGATAACCAGAGATGACCCTCGGTGGGAGGAATGGGACAGGATGGGTTTCCTGGGAGTGTGTGAAGATTTAGTGCCA
>JAVQJS010156934.1:0-10675 GCA_036024795.1 Galaxias rostratus
ATTTGTTCAATGCAACCTTTAACTTCCCAAAAAGTAAAAATGTTAACACAAATTATATTTGTTTTAGTTTCCACCACATACATGATTCTGTCAAAGTTGAGTTTTTTGTTTGTTGTTGAAACAGGTGCTGGTGAGTCTGGGAAAAGCACAATTGTAAAGCAGATGAAGTGAGTATGAAAGTCCATACAGTATATTTATACTCACAACTAATTCACAACTTGACCCCTTTGTGTTAAGTAAACGGTATACACAGTATTACAGGTTAAAAATAAGATACCTATTGTATTGCTTTTCGTGGCAGAACAAGAGCATTCTTTCCTATTAGAATTTAGCTGATCACCACATGCTACAACTTCAACCTTGTAGAAAACACAACAGTGATGACAGTCAGTCAAACTCAACCTCTCTTTTTCTCTGATGTGACAGAATTCTTCATCAAGGTGGTTATACCAAAGAAGAACAAATGGAGTTTAGGTCTATCATCTATGGA
Source organism: Galaxias rostratus (assembly GCA_036024795.1). Classification (NCBI taxonomy): domain Eukaryota; kingdom Metazoa; phylum Chordata; class Actinopteri; order Galaxiiformes; family Galaxiidae; genus Galaxias; species Galaxias rostratus. The sequence continues at coordinate 491 of JAVQJS010156934.1, forward strand.
AACATCCTGCAGTCTGCTCTGGCTATCATCAGAGGCATGGAGATGCTGGGCATTGACTTTGGATCACCCACTGCTGCTGTGAGTCTGATTAAACTGTTAAACGGTTTACTCTGCATTTGGTTGCCGCATCGGATTTTGTTTGAGTTGTTTTTACCTCTGTATGCATAGCAACAATCTGAATATTGATAGCATCACACATTTCTCTGTATATCCCAGGAAGATGGTCAGAAGCTCCAAAACCTGTCAGATTCGATTGAGGAAGGTACCATGCCACCTGAGCTTGGTGACTGCATCATGAGGTTGTGGAAGGACTCTGGTGTGCAGGCTGGCTTTGAAAGAGCAGCTGAGTACCAACTTAATGACTCTGCATCTTAGTAAGCGACCACTGCAGTGCCTGACATTTTACAAACATTGTTTTATAGGTTATACGTGTTTTTTTATCATGTGGTCTGTTTGGTAAAATAAAGTGTTAATCAACAGCTACCTCTCAGAGTTGGACAGAATTACAAAAGCCGACTACTTGCCCAATGAACAGGATGTGCTTCGTTCTCGAGTCAAGACCACTGGTATTATTGAGGAACAGTTCTCTTGCAAAGAGCTGCACTTTAGGTATGGGAGTATTTAATTATATGGCATTGGGTTTATACGAGTATTAATCTATTAGCTTATATAACATGAAACCCTTACACTTAGGTAGAATGTTATTGAATGATCTTGATAGCACTGGCACTAAAATCTTGTGTCTACACCTATGAACTCGCAGGATGTTCGATGTGGGTGGCCAGCGATCAGAGAGAAAGAAGTGGATCCATTGTTTCGAGGGTGTGACTTGCATCATCTTCTGTGGAGCCCTCAGTGCTTATGACATGGTTCTGGTGGAGGATGATGAAGTGGTGAGTTGGAAAGTACTTGCCACTGACTGCATGTAATTGTACTATCTAGGTGAAATAGGACATTTAAGAACATTCAAGAACAAGATTTTTTTTAAGAAACACGTAATGAATTACAAGGCAAAGAGAACTAACTTACTTGTTAAACTACATGCTCATAGACTTAAAACAAAAAAACATGATCATCAAAATACTTACGTTTGAATAAGTTATGGAATACCGTAAAACACAATATTATGATATGATCACTGTTAGGAATAAAATGACACACATTGAATTCTCAACAATGAAACATACATACATGACCCGCCATAACTTGATGTCTTTCTTTTTAACAGAATCGTATGCATGAGAGTCTCCATCTGTTCAACAGTATCTGCAACCACAGGTTCTTCGCTACCACCTCTATTGTGCTCTTCCTCAACAAGAAGGATCTTTTCGTGGAGAAGATCAAGAAGGTCCACCTCAGCATCTGTTTCCCTGACTATGATGGTAAGTCTTAACATTTTGACCCCACATTTCTTTCCGTCAGGAATATAATAACTTTTTGGTGCCATTATAAACGCAACAGTTGATGATTTATTTAGAAGCCATGAAGCCAAATAACTTTCTAGTCAGTGTTATGTGCTTTAGCAAGTGCCGTGTCATATTATGATTTTTAAGTTTTCTCAACCATCAGGTCCCAACACTTATGATGATGCCAGTACCTACATTAAAATGCAGTTTGAGGACCTGAACATGAAGAAGGGTGTGAAGGAAATCTACTCCCACATGACCTGTGCCACAGACACAGAGAACGTCCAGATTGTGTTCAACGCCGTGACAGACATCATCATCAAAGAAAATCTGAAAGACTGTGGTCTGTTTTAATAGCTTTGACATGTAAGTGGATACCTTGACTCTCTTGTTTTAACATGTTGGTTTTCGAACACTATGAACTATGACACTACCCTCTGTTTCCGGCAGATTTTGCTCCTTTTCCCATTCACTTGGATTCATGAAGACGCACTCTAGAAACATCATGCAGTAATCCGTCGGTTGTCTGTTTTATGGTGTATAACTCTTCAAATCCTAATCCCAATTCTACAGTCTACTGCCCAATCACTATTTCTACTCTAGGAAACCTAAATGATGAGTAAGAAATACACACATTATGATACATGGGGAGTCAATGTTTATACCAAACGAACGAGTAAAGATGGCCACACATGGTTACAATGTGGATAACAACCTTTAGAAGAAAAAGTGGATTATGAGTGACATCAGAATTAAAGTAGACAATGGCTGATGAAGCTAGTATTTTGATAGATGTTATGCATTATTTCTGGCTTTGTTTGAATTATTGCAAATGGAATTAATCGATAATCTAAAGAAAGGAAATCAAGGTGATAAATCATGTTCACTTTTTGCACAAGAATTGTATCCATATTAACATAACTGAGCCATAATTTCGATGTTTAAGGCTAGTTAATTATATCACAATTAAAAATATTCCAACAGTTTTGCATCTCATGTAATGCAGTTTGCTAAGATTCCCTTATCTTATTTGAATGTTATTTCAAATAGCCAGACCTAAACTGGAATTAAGAAAAAGTATCCTCTTCCACAAGATAGACATGTATTTTGTAAATACAACAGTAGTATAGCAAAATCTACAAATAAAAAGTCCATCATCGGTGACAAGTCTAGTGATTTATATTTAATTTTGACAAATGAACCTGTAACATTCTTGTCATGTGAAAGATAGACATTTAAAATAAAATTGTATAGAGAAATGTGTCCCATGTACTCTTCCATTATTTGTATTTATACATTACCAAAAGCAAAGGTCCCTTTCAATTAAACGTAATTTTTCTATAACTTCTTCTAAATCATCATAAGGGATATTATGTCATATTTACATGTAATAGCTTGACTTGTCAAGAGTGGTATCTTTCACCCGCTATAAAAACAATCCAAATTAATACAAACATTTTCACAATTGAAGTGCTGTACAAAGTGACTTTTAACCAAACATGGCCTCCATCTTTTTAAATAGTATGCATTATCCATCTGTCATTAGTAAGGCTCAACAGAATGTTGACCAATGTACATCTGGACACCGAACATAAAAAGGTAAAAAAAAAAGAAGTGGGCAATGTACATTGGTTAAGGCAAATATTAGACACAAATATAAAGATTATAATTCTAAGGTGACTGAAACTGGTGGTTGAAAGTAGGATTTGGGCGTACCAAAGCACATATGTGTAACATAAATCATTTATCGAGATATTAGTGTGTACAATGCAATAACAACTTATCTTTTTTGCAGTTTTCAGGTTCAGTTTCAGAAAGTGCTAGTTATCTCTATGCGATATACGTTATTTAGCTCACTGCTGGCCTCTAGTGCTTGAATATGAAAAACAAATTGGTTTTCCAAAGAGATTGGCTTGTTTGTGATAGAAAAAATACTGCAAGTGTTTCAATACCATTTCCATATTATAAAGCCAACTCAAGACACTGCACACTGTGTAATTCTAGCCAAGTTTGCAGTACGTTAAAGAATACTTGATAAGTCTAAATTACTACCCTTAAAAAATACTTTGGTCCAATAATTTGCCATATTTTAGCATTGCGTGTCAATTCAAAGGAAGTTCATGCAGTAAATGAATCTACTTAGTTAACTACTAATACTTATCTAATTAACTACAATTCAGAAGCGCTATGTTTTAATATCCAAATGAAATATTGTCAGTAAACAACTTCCCAAGACATTAATCAGAAATACAAGTCACAACTGGCAATGAAATCAACACTGTCAAATAAAAAGCACTGCAATCTGCCCATACATCAATCCTGGCCACTACTTGTCCCTTCAGTTCCCAATTTGCAAGTTAATCCCCAGTTCTGCCCTTTGTGTCAGTCTCTCAGGTCATATCCTAATATGTGGTGAGCAAATCTGGTGCAAAATGGCTGCCGTGGCATCACCCAAGTGCTTTACGTTAGCAACCCAACTGTGAATCCCCTACCAATGAAAGTACTTTGGATGTCTAGAAAAGCTCTATATCGAATGCAATCAATTAGCATTATTACCACCTATTCAGATGAGTCTCACATGTAAGGCAATTTTTTTATATAATCCATTGACAAAAGTGTTTGACTTTTCACAGTCTAGTGGTGACAATAATATCAGATAAAGTAGAAAATGTAAGTAGTCCCCAATGCACATCATATGTTAATTACATAATTGTATATGTAAAAAAGTAATTTCATTTAAAGTAACAGTTCGCTTTTTAGGATATTTAACAATTGACAAATTACTTCTAACTCAAAGAAACTTGCTCTAAACTAACCGCCATACGTTTGCAGTCAAACAGTTGGTCTTATAGTTGATCAAGAACACATGTTTACTCAAAAAACTGCTAAAACATATTTAACATCCGGGTGAGTTGGGACAACTCAGAGACAGAAATAAGCAAGTATATCCAAAATAGTGAAACCTTCCTTTGAGCATTTAAATCTGACCCCACTTGCTCTTGAAGCAAATATATTTAGTCTAACTCTCATTTCCAAATAATCTTTAACATTATTTACATGATCAAACAGTTTGCCTGAAATGCAAAGGATGATTTTTTAAAACATCCAGCGCCATTTTTATCGAATGAACTAATAGGCCTCATTACAAGCCACACTCCCTGAGGTTGGCTTTAATTATCACATCTGTCACTGCATCAAAAACAAACTCTACATTTTTCGTGTCAGTTGCGCAGGTAAAATGGGTATAAATTTCTTTGTCCTTACTCTTGTTTAGGTCTTCGAATTTGCTCTTGATATAAGATGACCCTTCTTGGTATGAATTTTCATCTGTAATATTGGACAGTAAAAAAAAGGTTATATTAACAATTCATACAATTTAATAAATAATCCACTATTATTTAACCTATACAAAACAAAAGTATTATAACAAAACAATTCATTGACAACAAACATTTCTTTTTACAAATCACCTGAGTACTCGGGGTAGCAGATGGTAAGAGGGCTCTTTGTGATTTTCTCCTCAAACAGGTCCTTCTTGTTGAGGAAAAGGATGATGGAGGTCTCGGTGAACCACTTGTTGTTGCAGATGGAGTCAAACAGCTTCATGCTCTCGTGCATGCGGTTCTGAAGAAATACCAGGAAATTAATAAACTATGATAAGCCATGACAAGCAATTTTTTCTTGCTGAAGGCAGCAATTAAACGGTGACGTCACCATTTTCCAACTTTGATATAGCATGTTGTTGTTTAAGCTACATCAAGTAAGTATATCGAACAAGTTAACGTAATAGGATCAATGTAAATGAAAATCAAGTATTTGTGTCCTTTTGATGGTTGATTCACTGTACACAAACAGCAATGCCCATAGCTTATGAAGAACCAGAAAAGGCTCTCCCCCTGACTGGAAACAGCTGTCGTTCGAAAATAATTGCGGAAGGACACCACCCAATTTCTGCAATTTCATTGCGAAATTCTAAATGAGGATATGTGCACAATGCAACATTGGTATATAATGAAAACAAAAGATTGAAAACAGGTCAAGTATCACTTTAAGTTCTATTGATATTTTCAGCCACTCGTATCACTCTCTTCCACGGGAAGCTCAATCAAAATAAAACCCTCAAAATTACTAAGCTTGTCCTGATAGGTTATATGCTTGTGAATGTCCTGACCAACTGCTACAACCAGTTTAATGTTGTACCACCACACTTTTAGACAACACTTTTAGTGCTATAGCTTACTATCCTCAACCTTTTCAAGACTACGACAATTGTTTGCATAACCCTCCTTACTAGTCAAAAGATGGGCTCTGAGGCTCTACAAATAGCTTCTAAATTAGTTAATTGCGCTTACTTCCTACTTTTAAATTAAACTCGCATTTGAAACCCTAGGTCAAAAGTCAGCATAACTGCAACATATCTGTAAAAACTGTACAAAAAAGTGCATATATGCCTGAGCGCATCTGAAAATTCCAAACAACCACTACTTCCCATCTGGACTAGTCCTGGCAAGCTGGAAGTAAACCACTATGGGTGTAGAACATATCAAGTGCCAGCTTGTTCAGACCAAATGCACAATATTGTGCACATACTAGGAAAAAAGAGAAGTCATATTTTGTCAATGTTGCTATACAGTAGGTGTACTGACAAGATCACATGCTTGGGGAAAAAACCAACCAGCTCCAAATGTAAGCGTGTCATGTTCAACTCACCATCTCCTCATCTTCAACCAGAACAAGGTCATAATCACTCAATGCCACACAGAATATGATGGCTGTGACTCCTTCAAAGCAGTGGATCCACTTTTTCCTTTCTGAGCGCTGGCCACCAACATCAAACATCCTGTACACAGGGAAGTCAGATACAGTAACATAAAATTAAAAAGATTATTGAAAAAGAGGATGAGTGCATGTACAGTGATCGGTGGGAGCGAGCATCAGGAATTAATTATATTATTTTCAGTCTGTCCATTCTAAAAAATAAAACAAAAACAGAGGCAAATTGATGGATGGTAACAACCTTTTATGAGACCTTGCAATTAAGGCATGCTAGTAAAATGGAGTGCTGCGTGGTAATAAACAAAAAATAAAAAAGAGGAAATAGGCAAATTATTTTTTTGGGTAGACTTGACCTGCATGTGCTATGCTACTGAATATAAGTATTCAGCAGCCTACAACTTGACCATTTGTTTAAGCTGTGCATTCATGTGAACTCAGAAATAGCACATTCAGTAACACTGTCTGATGAATGTAGGGTATTAAACTGAAGTCCGCTGAGGGAAAGCAGACTTGCACAAGCCACAGCACAAATGTATTTTACTACTTCGCAGCTGTTTGTAAAATTCACAAACTATTTATTTTTTCCAATCCATTTTTTAATTTTCTAAAAACAAGGATGTATAATGTAAAACTGTATTTACTTTACAAATTACAAAATGTTATTAACGAACGTCCTCATTGGACGTTAAGTAAATTGTGAGTGTGTGATGAGCGGTCAGTAAATACTGACTTGAAGTACAAATCTTTGAAAGTGAAGTGAGTCTCCACGATGCCTGTGGTCTTGACTCGTGTCCGCAGGACATCTTGTTGAGTGGGCACGTACTTCTGATGGGCTATCCTGTCCAGGTCATTCAAGTAGCTGAAAGTACATTGATTGTAAAGCTGTTATGATATGATATGATGTTATGTTTTAATATAGGTATTCCCTGTGCACTTGATTGGTTTCATGTTTATTTATCCTCTTATAACTTCCTGTCATTAAGAGTGTGTTATGTTGAGAAAAACCTGAGCAAGTACAAGCTTCTTAAGGTAACCCATCTTCAAAGTTTAAAAATATTTTTTACTTCAGTTCATTAAACGTAAACATTTGGTGAATCTCTCATTTATGTTTAAAGATATACACTGACAGATGTATGAATAATATTCTTCCAAACAAAATATGCAAAACATCAATGAATAGTTTTAGTTTTATATTATGATAGTATACCAATCATTAGTGTTTTCAGATAATGAACATTAAATTATACAGTCATGACATCAAGTTAGAAGATTGTCAAATGTCTTACTAAGATGCAGAGTCATTGAGCTGATATTCCCTAGACCTGCTGAAGCATTTCTGAACCCCTTTGTCATGCCATAACCGGATCATAACCCCCGCTAACTCTGGGGTCATAGCACCTTCTTCTACAGAGCCGGCCAAGGCAAAGAGCTGACGAGCATCGTCCTGGAGAGAAAGTGCAGTTACCAATTAGGAAAAAACATCCTCCAAACAGGCCTTCATTGTCATGTGGTGAAGAGATAAAGAATGAAACAATTAGGTTCCCCACGTGAACGGCTTTATACTTTCACTATTTGAAAACCACATTTAAATTGCTGTGTGCACTGACAAGCAGAAAGGCAACAACCACAAAGAGATGAAATTGTAATACAGATTTTTCATTATATTATGCTTTGAAGATGTTCCATCCATTCATCCATTAGCAGCACCGCTTATCCTATGCAGGGTCACGGGGGGGCTGGAGCCTATCCTAGCGGCCATTGGGCGAGAGGCGGGGTACACCCTAGACAGATTGCTGGTCCATCGCAGGGCTAACTCATACAACAACTCACACTCACACCTAGAGACAATTTACAGTCACCAATGAACTTGTATTGTTTTTGGACTGTGGGAGGAAACCGGAGTACCCGGAGGAAACCCACGCTAGCAAGGGGAGAACATGCAAACCACACAGAAAGGCCCTCAGGTGGGGATCGAACCCAGTGGTAACCACTAAGCCACCGCGCTGCCCCCCTTTGATGATGCTAAAAATTATAATGTTGAGACTGACTCACTGATCGCACTGGGTCTTCAAAGTCTACACCAAGCCTGCCCATGGCCCTTATTATGGCAATGATGGACTGAATAGTGTTGCTGTAAACCACCGCCCTGTACTGGCTGCACTCCTCTTGAGAGTATCCATCTTCATGGATGATTCTAGGGAAAGAACCAGAAAGTTAAAATTCTCTACTCGGCTATTACCCATAAGGTATGTATAGTAAATGCAAACAGAACAATGCACAATAAACCAAATCTGACCCACGTAAAAATAATAGCATGTACTAAATCCGAAAATAGTACTTCATTAATAATAACAATTTGCAGGCTTATCAATAAAACCCAGGTCTAGAAGTTGGCGGAACTTTTACCTTTGGTTACTGGGCACAAGCGAGGACATCCTTATCAGCTTGCTATGCCATTTTTACTCAAAACCAAAAGAACCCAACACAACTACGCTGTAGGAATTTTTAAACAAGGTAAACAGATACAGCCAGAAAAGAATATAGCCAGTAGAAGAATATTTTGCAGGTTGTTGGGAATGCTGAGAGCTAACGCTTATTAATGGCCGCAATTAAGTTTGATGCAGTGATTAGTGAAGGGTCGACAGAGGGACAGACATCTTGTAAGCAACAACAAAACAATCAAATACAATGTGGTGTCTAAAAGTTTTCCTCTGCAATGGTTGTGCTACCAAGGTAGATTAATCATGTTCGAGCGGAAGGCCTATCAGATACGATTATGTGACAAATATACTCACTTCATTTGTTTCACAATTGTACTTTTTCCAGACTCCCCCGCACCTTCAATTGAAAAGCAAGCGCCAATTAAGTAGATCTTATTTATTTATTTATTTTTGTTGATCTGAAGCTTAGTTCCTATAAACTCGTATTTGTTGGCGATAATAAACATCAGTCAGTTTATGCTTAAAAGGTTAGTCCAAAACATTTGATCACATAAAGCAAAGATGATAGCGAGTAATGTAATAATGTTAAAGTTAAAGTTAATAGTTCACTTACCCAGTAACAACAGTTTGACCTCACTAGCCGCCTTTCTTCGAGATTCTCTTAAATTGCGATCAATCATTTTACTCCTTTCTACGGCAGCCTTATCTTCAACACTTAATGTGCAACCCATTTTTTCTAAAATACTTAACTGACAGCAACAATTCACACGGAAAATAAATGTATGGAATTAGCTACGCTAACTCTATGGCATTCTAATATGTAGAATCAAATGCTTATTATCCACGAGCAACGTTTCGGAATCTATCAAAATGTTCGTCTACGACACAATTTCCAAGCAAAGTGTATCTGGCAGTATGTTACCGACGAGCTGATAACGTTACGTTAGGACTGGGGCAGGAAGAAAAAAAGGCGTTGTCCACTCATTGAGTGGAACTAGCTAGCTAAGGGTTTTAAACATGGGTTCTCTGACTCAGTGGCATCGTTTCGTATCGTTCTCTTTTTTGTAACCTAATCTAAGTAGTCGGATTATTACTACTTTACTAACTTTACCTTATTGAGTGCACGTTAATGTTATAACGACAACGTAATGTAACCTTATGTTAGTTTAAGTTAGCTTACACATTAACTTCCCTAAAACGATTGACAAATTGTCTGTCTTGTTGCAAAGCTTACGCCATCCATAACCAGAACCTACCCTAGGTTTCAAATATCATGTCTTCCTGACTGGGTCTGGAATTGAGCCTACTTTGTCAGAACACAATGGATAATCAAATTAAATTTTCTTTATTCTAAAACGTGTCATCTGAAAATGATGTAATGTCGAAAGTCACATTGCTGGGGTGATCTTATCACTTAAATAATAATTGGCATCTTACAACATTGTTGCTGTTTTGCTCCGAATAATCTTAATGGGATGTGTCCCTTACTTTTTAATGGCTACCCTTTAGTAAGACCTAACAAAGTATGTAAGACATATTTAAGAGACATGCTTAAATTGTAA
>JAVQJS010156940.1:0-14264 GCA_036024795.1 Galaxias rostratus
TAAAACAGTAAAAAAAAAAAAAAAAAGCAGGCAGATTTAGTTTGATTAGTGAATAGTGAGGAATGTAATTGGTCAAAAGCATTTTGAAGAACACATACTAAATCATACATAATTCTTAAAAGAGAATGTGTGATAGTTATTTATTTTACACAAGAATCACCATCCGTCATTCACAACATGTTGGTTATTTACATAGTCACTGCAAAAAAGCATTTTGTCACTTTATATATTGGTGAGTCATCCAAAAGCAAGGTAGTGCTTCAATCGGCTTAGCTTTCTAGTTGAAGCTCTCCATTAAAGTTGATCTCAAGTGATCCAAACTCCTCCTTCAGTAGTTTGAGAACATGATCTGTGAACTCATCTCTTGGTCGACAAATTCCAGTCAGCTGTACAGGTTGAAGGTGCGAATGGGGTGGGCCATAAGAGCAAGGGCAGTGAAGCTCGTTCAGTGTGAACCATAATGCATCGGGGTCCACTTGGATCAGACTGCGTAACACACTGCAGTTACAGGACATTTTTACAATTGATTAAAAATGTATTAGTTACCTAAACTTGCATTTATATACATAAAATGTGGACATTTTAGTTTGTAAGGTAAAGAGAGTCAAAAGTGGAAGTCTAAAACCTTTAATATACAAAAAACAGCTTTGCCACTGGTCCCCATGTCATCCAAAATTACAATTAAAAATGTACTTACGTTAGACCGGCTTCCTGCAGTTTCACTGGCTGTCTGGTGCTCAGGTAAGGTATGCAGGCTTCACACACTGCATCCAGGTCTCCATCATCTTTGAACACAAAATACAATACAAATACAATACACTTATGCCAATAATAGTGATACTACTACTAATTATATATCGATAGTAAACAAATAAGAAACGTTTAAGGAATAATTTCTGGGTTAGGATTTGGGCGATAGGTGTGTATGTTGGATTTTTGCAGACGTGACCAGAGGAAGTGTAAAAAATGTCATAATGATCGGATGTTTGACTGTTCTGTTCTGTTTGTTATAAGCATTTGTGATAAGCCCTGTCTACAAGGCCAACCATTGGTCCAATGAAAAGGGCTGCCAACTCTCACACTCAAGCAAATGACCCTTTTCACACACACTCATGCTGAGCTATTGAGCCAGAGTACTACAGTTCAGGACGATTAGACTAACTATGTCTGGGTAATAAGCATGGTTTTTGATAAGCCACCCCACTTTGGACATTTCATGGGCTTGTAGCAATCAAGTGTTTAGGGGGGGTAGGTCTGGCTTATATATGCAAATCACAGTTCATGGATACTAAATACTTTGTTAGGAGTAGATTGAGAGAAACACTGCAAAGTTATATAGACACAAAATGGAGGAAATTCCATCATGTTGTTCTATAATGGTCCAAGACAGGCTTTATTTTGTTTATTGTGGAATGAGATACTTAGTCTTGTGACCCTATTCTAGGCTTTATGTTGCTGGAGAGTACATGTTTGAGGAAAAAATTAAAAAAAAACAAGAAAGTTTATTATAACGCCACCATTTGGTTTGTTTCAGAACAGTGGTTACAGAAACCGACCAGACCGCAAATTGTCTAGAATTAAACAGCACACAGGAAATTTAGGGAGCAAAGATGAACTATGATAATAATGAACTGGCACAAAAACGCTCTAACGCTCTTTGGTCAAGAACAATTTATAATAAATTAGAGAATAAAAACAGGACCATAACAATAAGACTGTACACCCTTCGGGGTTAGGACCCTTACTAATAACGCTAATGTGTATTCAATCAACGCTGCTCAAATGCTTTTAAGCTGTTTTGGTATAATTATTTTTTCAATATTATAGCAATTGAAGGATTAAGCATGGTCATGCTAGAACAAAGAGAAAAATGGGGGAAAAATGTGAAAAGGTAGAATTTGATGGAGAAGGAACATTGTGGGAAAGAAGTTCATGGGTAACACTGTGGGTTAATTTAATAGTTTATAGTGGAGTCCTCTCCTTTCTCGTAAGTATCTGAATCTGTAAATGTGATTTCAATAAAGGACAGAAAAACTGAATGAACACAGAAATGCAATATAGTTAATCTTAAGGAGGGATACTTAATTTTGTAATGGGTATTTATAATAGGAAACTAACAGGAAACCGACATGTTGGCCAAAACTGACACTTCCTTTTTTTCTTCCCTTGTCCACTTGGGATTGAAAGCCTGTAGGGATAGGAATTGGGGAAAGGTGTAGGGGATCTCTCATTTAAAAAAAAAAACAAAAAAAAACATTTGGTTTTTTTTGCTCACCGTGAAGCCTTCAGGAGGTGTCATGGGCTCAAATCAACAAAATACATCTGAGATGGAAGGTGCCAACTTGACAACCCCAAAGACGTAGCTGCTCTCAACCCAAGTTCATTCCAAAATATTGTCTTTTGAAGAGCTCATCTTGGAATATGCTCAAATGGACACAACAAAATCCTATTCTGTGTATATTGAAATATCTCTTCCCAATGCATCATCTGGCTTTTCCCCTTAAATATAAAATATTTTGAGCAAACAATCCCGTGGAAAGAAGTGATAGAAGAGTCATACGAAAGAAAGAAACGCAGCAGCTCATTTGCTATTGAGAAGGCGAGGTCACTATTTTTTACAGCGGAGACAACTGCATGGGCAAGATGGACATCATAGATTTGTAACAGTATCAACAGCTAAACTACTTGAGAAAATAGGAATCTATGGCAAAGGTGCTCCACATCCTAAAAGCTACAGCAGATACGGCAGGAAGAAGTAGCCAGTGGCTGGTACTCAAAAGGAAGGACCCAATATGAGTACCACAGAAAGTGGTTTCCTCTCAGGACCAAAGAGTAAAGATAAGCTTTCCTGCTGAGAATAGCTTGTGCAAAGTCTACAGGACTAGGGTAGCCAAATATTGTTTTTTTCAGGCGTTAAATATTTTTACAGCACTGCTTAAAAGATCTTGCAGGAATAGAGAAGGGATATCTCACAGCTAACTAAATTAATATTTTATACATATATTTGGATTATCTGGCCATGCTGAAGAAGGGGAAAAAACAAATGGGGGAGGGGACAAGGGGGAGGCGGCTCTGAAACGTCACTGCTCACCCTTAAGCCTTGTTGTGGGCACAATTTAACAATATATCTTGAAAATCACAGACATATCAGCTCTCAACCCAAATGTACTATACATTCTGGTATTGTGTCTAGTTTATCTTTCCCTTACCATGTTAACTAATAAACAAAAAGTTCTTACCTCCTGCACACCTACGAGCAAACCCCTTCTGCTGCCTCCAAATAGACTCAATGTGACACTTCTCTAAACGCCCCCAGACTGGGCCATCATTCAAACTTTGGTTAAATAAAAATGTCCTCTTCAAGCTCAATGTCTGTCTGCTTTTTTTCTTCTTATTTGTCAATTCAGCCCACATGCCGTCTGTGAGAACCCACACCGGTTTATTGCGTTAGGGAACCCAAGAAACATTTCAGCTAAATGGGATTATAAAACATTTTTCCTCCTGCCACTGAACCTAACATTTGCCTGCTTCTGAAATCAAGGCATGGCAGTGAGATGCAGGGAATATGTAGAGAAGCCAGGCACTGCTGTTTTGTTCAATACATAAACACAAGCAGTTTTAAAAGGCTGAAGCCTATAATTGCAGTCTTTCTCTTTCTGTTAAGGGTACTGTAATTGACATGCTGCAGGCACCCCAGAGGTAAGCTGTAGCCTGCCCAGTATTCATTGGTTAGCAGTGCTGCTGACTCAGACCCTTTCACTCTGTCACTCTCTCCTACATACTCTCCATCTCTCAGTATAGAACGATTGATTTGGAGAAGGCGGACAGGGTGGGAACATAAAACATGGAGGAAACTGTGGGTTCATTTAATAGAATAATGTACCTTCTATTATTTATTTAAATGTGTAGATAAGGTTTTGAGAAATACCAAAAGGATATCTAGCTGCATTCAATATTGAATACTTATGATTTGATATGACCCTTAAACATGACCCTCTTTGAACTTAAATGATTATATTTACAGGGTAAATGGACATCTGTTGGAATAGATTATTTTAAGGGGTAAGTTGGAGAACAATTTTATTTCCCTGCATTTGCTATGATCTGATAATACAGCAGGTCAAGACTAAATGGAACACATTTCAAATTGAATAAACAATGACATTCAAAATGCACCACTGATGCATTATGAACCCAACCGTTGTTTAACATAACGTGGGGGCTGCACTAATGCAAGCCTGACACCTTGTGGGAGAAACAAGAACCTGCTCAAGATTGGTGAATCACACTTGCGGTTATATCGTTAGATCTACAGCTGCATATCTTGCAGCTGTCAGACAGCCCAGTAAACCCAAACATGTAGTGAGGGTGAATTGGTAAAGTCTAGCAGAGAACCCAGTCTGTGAGTTCTTAAACTCCCACCTCGAAAGTACTCCTCTGCATCCAGGGGGAAGTTGGGAACATTGATTTAGAGTTGACCATGTTTGAAACCTCCATCGTGGAAGTGGCTACTAGGAGTTGTGGTAAGAAGGTTGTTGGTGCCTATCAAGCAGTATTTCTAAACTTGCCAATGGCATTTTGGAGCAATGTCCTCAGATCTGATGTAAGAGAATTTACTGTTTGGCCATCAGGAGCATTGTTAGGTTTGGAGGAAAAAGGGGGAGGCTTGCAAGTCGAAGAACACCAACCCAACTGTGGCCTCCATATCTGACTCTATCAAATCAATTCTGTCATGAGGAATGGGCCATAAATCACAGCAATGTTTATGCAAAGCCTTTGGAAGACAACCCAAAATGTTTCACACAAGTTTACAAGACATTGCTACCAAATACTAACCAAGTGTACGTTAACTTCTGACCCAGTGGGAACGTGATAAGAGAAATTAAAGCTGAAATAAATGATTATCTCTGCAATTATTCGGACATTCCTATTGTAGTGATCCTAAAGGTGATCTAAGACAGGGAATTGTTAATATGATTTAATCTCCAGAATTGTGATGAACTGCATTAAAATGTATTTGGGTAAGGTGTATATGAGCTGCCATGGTAGCCATTACCGGGGTCTATGTTATAGCACTTTATGACACTTGTTGATGGAGTCACAGTGGATTTCTCTATGTGTGTTTGTGTGTTTGCACCGAACTTACTTAGGTCAAGTGAAAGACAAAGCGTGCCCAGCCCCTGCAGCACTGCCAGCTGTAGCTTGCAGGCCAGAGTGTGTGTGTATACAGGTCCAGCCTTTGCACTGATAGGGGCTTGCTTTGTCAGCGAGCAAAGCAGTTTAGGAAGCACATCCTTGGACACTCTCTTCCTCAGGAAATCTCCACAGGTCTCACCCAGTGTACACAGAACCTGCATCAGAATGGTATCATAACCAAAATAAGACAGATATGATATATCTGTATATCTGAGTATAATAAACCTATCAAATGCATTTAAAAATCTTCAAATCAACAAGTACATGTTTCAGATGAGTAAAAATGTAGTCGTCACAACCTACCTTGAAGGCCCTGAGGACAGCAAGCGGGTCATCTGCTGTCAGTCTCTGCAGGAAAGCTGGCCAGCAGCAGTGAACCATAGGGAGTAGCTCATTTTCCTTCTCATTCAGTAGACACACACAAAGCTCAAGCACATCAAGGACCTGGGATATGCAGCAAACATAAAAACACAACAAGAAACTAAAAACAGAGTGAGAGAAACACAGAAAGCGATAGAGATTGAGAAAGAGAAAGCAAACTAATCCAATCTCTGCCATTCCCTTGTTTGAGCACAATCAAAACGGCTGTGTCCTACCTTAAGCCTGAGTCGAAGACTGGGGTGGGAGAGCAGGTGTATGCAGCGCTCCATGACATTTTTGGCAATGGTGAGGTGGGCTGGGAGCTCTGGTTTAACATCTGGACCATCTACACAATCGTCATACTGCATGGAGGATGTAATATCTGAAACAAGAAATACTATTTTAGCATAACATTGACCTCCACAACTATTCAATAGCTGCATTCCAATATATGAATTTACTTTGAAATATAAATATACTGTATGCTTCAATTTATAATTTGACTATGATCTGCATGACATATATTGTGTATGTTTAAGTAGTGGTCTGTAGTGACAAACCAGTGATCTTACCTGAATCCTCAGTGAACTCCTCCTCTACCCCAATGCCTTTAGCCAGGTCCCTCTGTTTGCGGTAGTCAAGGAGAAAGTTGCGAACATTTACCATCTGGTCACTTGAAGCGTTCTCAGACTTGCTACGACATCTACCGTGGTTGGAGGGAAACCATCTAACTGTAAAGAAATTACCAGATGTTACATGTTAAAAATGGTAACATGTGGCTCTTGCCATTTGTCTGCAGCAATCCAAATGTTTTGTTTCAATCAGTATAATAAAACATGTCGTACTTAAAACTTAATTTGTTCGGAAATGATAAATATATAGGCCTGTTTTAAAACCTCTCTAATAGGGCTACTTCTCACCCAGAGCCTTTAGTAGTGAGTGCAGGACAGAGCAGAATAGCGGTGCTTTGTGATGGTAGCTAAGATCCAAGGCAAGTAGCACGTCCTGAACAATATCCCCAACCAGTGGCAGCAAGCTGGGGTCAGAATGTTTGAACATGACGGTCAATACTCGTGGAGCCTGAAAGAAAAAATAGAGAGCAAAGGAGGAATTCAAACTCAACGTAATTTATATCCTATAAACAGGTTCATTTACAATCCAAGCATACCTGAGGGTGTGAGCTCATCCTCTGGAGATTCAAAGAAACATCATTAAGGAGATAATCAGCGTTGCCATTGATGAGGTCCTTAAGCGAGCTGTAACCACAAGCCAGGCTGATTTCCCACATGGTGTCCAGTGCTACATGGCTGACCAATAAGGTATCATCCCCAGCTTTCTCCAGCACTGGGTACAGTGATGTCATCAAAACATTACGGAAGTCATTGCCCAGGGCTTGAGCAAAGCAGGCGATGCCTTCTAGTTGGACACAGATTTGCCAGATGTTGCTGTTCAGCTGATAAACTGTGAAGGTTCTGGGGCCATGGGAGTCGGGGCACAGCTGGAGAGTTTTGCCCCTGCTGCAGGCACTTCCATTAGATATTGAAAATAATCTGGATGGACTTTGTTGCTTGGTAGATGGAAATAATTGTAATATTAATCTTCTAAACATGAGTTTGAAATTTTTAAAACATCATATTCCACAGATTGTTCTCACAATATCCCATATTTTATTATGACAAAGTATCTTGAAAATATAAATAAAACTGATTTGGACTAGCAAAATGAAACACTTCACAGTGCAGCTTACCTCCTGTTCCTCTGTGCCAGTCTCTTCGCTGACTGTGGCAAGGTGCCAGTTGTTTAAACAGGTATACTCTTCTACTATAGTCACCACTGCTGAAATTAGGTCTTCCTTGGAGTTGGGAAAAGACTGCCCAAGACCCTTAACCTCTTGGCAACCTCCGGTTGCTATTTCAATACCTACTGTCCCTCTGGCAATCTCATTCAGCACCATTGCAGCCTGCTTTCTGTATGCTGAGGACTCACGGTACAAATCCAAAAAGTGGTCGCAAAGGAGGTAAACATTACCATAGTAGCCTGCAAGGGAAGGAATGAACAGTTGACTCAAAAAGTAATATAACTGTTTCCGTATTGACACAATCAGCCCCATTCTGTCAGAATATACATACAATAAACAGCAGATCCTGACAATGTTGAATTGTAAAGCAAATACGCATTAAATTACATTCATAAATGCACAAACCTAACATTCGACAAATCTCCATGAGTGTATTAAATATTCTCTCATCAGTGAAGTACTGGAAATACTTCCTCTTAGTGAGAGAATTAAGTGAGCCTGATACAACACTGGTCTCCATTAGAGTTGCTGAACTTCTTTCCTCCACAATCCGTATGTCCATAACGTCCAGTTCCAGCACCTACAATCAGTCCAGTTTTTTTTTTTATTCTGAGTGAGCATATTATGCATCCGTATAGTTGATTTGCATGTCTTCCAGCACAATAGTTGCAATCATCTATGAATAACAATAGATATACAAGCACAAGATCACCATTACCTGCATCAGAGCTTTAGACAGGCGCTGGAGGTGTGCTGCTGAGTTAAGCACCACAGCGATCTGAGGGCCCAGGACCTTAAGATACCCAAGGAACACATTGAGGGTAAAGAGTTTTCTCTTGTCATCCATGGTCCTCATGAGTCTGGGTAGAGAGGTGGCCAAGGCATGAAGGTTCTCTGACAGGACATCAGTGAAGGTGTGAGTGCTACCAATGTTGCTACCATTTCCATCAGAGGCCTGGCTCCTCTCAGATATTTCTTTGAGAACTGACTCACACCTTGTTGCACAAAGTAAAAACAATAAGATATCACAAGATCCACTAATAAGACAATATACACTCAATATTTAGATTTTGTCTAATAATCAAAAATATGCAAAATGTATTTGCTGTAATGGCAGCTACCCACCTCCCTCTGACCCTGGGCTCCTCATCATTGACTGAGCCCACCAAGGCTTCCAGAAGTGGCCCCACACATTCCTCCAGGGAGTGGCTACACCTCCTCAGAAGACTATTGGCCAGCTCCACCATCTCCAACCTCACCCTCCAGTGCCGGTGGGAGCACACGCAAGAAATAATCTTTTTCAGGAGAATGGTTAGCCTCCCTGATGTGGCCCTTACCCAGTCTGGAGACCTCTGAACCACGAGATCCCCGACCCTACCCATCTCTGGCACAATCTTTACTTCAAGTTTGGGGCTCTGAAGCTGTGTGTCTGCCATCACTAGCCCCACTGTCTTGTACCACACTTTGATGGCTTCTGTTGTTACAGTATGGCCCTGCCTCATATCGCCACCAATTACACGTGTCAGCGCAACGGTAATACCAGGTAGAAAAGAGGCAATAGTGCTGCCAATGTTGCAGGTCTCCACATCAGTCAATAATACATGGTCCTGAGCACAGTCACACTGCAGGGTAAGGACCTGTAGGCACTTCAAAGCAGCCACCTGTATTCCCCTAAATTTGTCCTGCTCTCCTAATGCTAGAAGCATTGATATTACAGCACCAAGTCCAGGTAACATTGCAGGTTCAAATAGTCTGAAAACAATATCTCCATAGGATGCATGCAATAGGGTCCCCAAACACCGTAGAACTGCAGATTTTAGTTCTTCTGAAGTTTCTGCTGTAGGTTTGCCTGGGTCTGTTGGTGAGCAGAGGCAGAGGCAGAGCTCAGATATGAGATCCCGGAGAGTCTCCCAGCTCTGGACACAAGTGTTCTCCAGGACATAATTCATAGTGTCAGCAACGGCTAGGACAACACTTTCTTTCTTATGGCTGGGGATCTTTAGGACAAACCGAAGCGGAAAGAGGACATACTCCTGAAGCTGTTGCAAGGTAGCATCGTCAACCTCTCGTAGCTGGGTGCCAAGAGTCTCTATGTTAGTTACAGTAGGCTCGCGGGTTAACAGAACACATGCCGGTCGGATGTAAGCAAAGGCAATCTTAGGATCGTTTATTCGTGCCATTTTCTTTATTTCGCAAGACACAGCGAAGTCTCCTTTCAATATTGCTCGTTCCACCTTTAATCGTAACTCATTGTTTAGATACACATGACAAACCACACAGCTATAAATTGCATACACTTCCTCAAATAGACAAGTTATAGTAATGCCATGGTTTAACCATCTCACCAACGTCATGATCCTGCGACGCACATGGTTTACTCAGACCTCGGTTAGGTGAAAGGTCAAGTAGCCATCTTCGAGGCTTCGAAGTGGATAAGCCAGCTAGCTAGCTAGCTAGATAGATAGTAATAAGTTCTGCAACCTTACTTTAATTTAGTTTTCTGTAACTAGTAATATGTAATCACTTGATAGAGAAGTGAGTGTTGATCGGGAAGATTATCTTAATATATATCAGGAACACGCGAATTAAGTAATTCGGTCCTACAAGGCAAGGGAGATAACGTGTCGCCATTAGCTATTTAGCTAATACAAGCAGCCATAACCTACAACTGTAAAGATAGCTATGTAAACAATTAACGTTAAACAGCGAAGTGAGTGTTACTGTTTTTCTGGTGAACAGTTCCAACGAACTTTTATTGACCGTAAATAAATCTCGTAAATATATCAAGCAGTGTGAATTTTAACATGGGACAACGGAGAACATCAAGTCTTTGCTCTACCGTGGACATAGTAGCTAGCCACCGTAACTTGGTCTTATTTATCGGTAATAAACGCGCGATTGTGTAACGCTAAAGATTGTCTAACAAACATACATGGTTACTGACAACAACTTTTTGATGACGGCAATAGTTCGACTAATTAGCTCATTAGTTGTTGGGTGAGTTTAAGAAAAATACCATGTCGTCCTTTTCTGAATCGGCATTGGAAAAAAAGCTCTCTGAGCTAAGCAACTCGCAGCAGAGCGTTCAAACATTGTCCTTATGGATCATCCACCATCGCAAACACTCGTCTCTCATTGTAAAAGTATGGCACAGAGAACTGAAGAAAGGTAATAATTTAAGTTTTACTTTTCAAACTGTTGGGATGTTAGTATAGGGCAAATTGCGCTGAAATTAATGGTTTGACGGTGGTGAAATGGTGAAATAACATACTTAACATTAGCATGGAATATTCTGAAATGTGTAACACTCTAAACACCACTTAGTTTTGCAGCAGATACAATTTTTTACAGACAATATACTCTTGGTCTAGCCAAAAAGCTAATCCATATGTCTGTTTTAAAGCCAAAAGCAGCAGGAAATTGACTTTTCTCTACCTGGCAAATGATGTAATCCAGAATAGCAAGAAGAAAGGACCAGAGTTCACAAAGGACTTTGAGACGGTCCTTGTTGATGCTTGCTCTCACGTTGCCAGGTGGGTTGTATAGTGTCAGCTGGGATATAGCCACGTTATGCTGACTGCCAATTGTGTATACAATTATACATGGTTAAACAAATAATTGCTGTATTTACTTATTTTGGTTAATGTCAGGTTGAACATTTTCTATAATTTTGCAGAGAGGCAGATGGTGGTTGTAAGAAACCCATGGAGAGGTTGTTGAACATCTGGAATGAGAGGGCTCTATACAGAGCCGACTTTATCCAGCAGTTGAAGCTCGCGATTGAAGACTCAAACAGCCCTAAGCCAGCAGGTAATCATTGTTCACGTTTTCTTAATTCAAAACCTTTTGATTTTGATATACTGGTCTTTGCTTAAGATGAATCACTTGAAGTGTTTTTTATTTACGTGATATGTTTATAATTTTTGCCAATATCGTTGTAGTTCAAATTAAAGATGGTAACCAGAGCTATGAGTTGCATTCACTCAGTTGGTTAATGGCTAGATGGAGGGGAGTATCATTTGTTGGGAATAAATTAATCAAGTAGAACCATTTGATCGATAAACAAATGATCCCCAGTTCTTTTTTGAGCTGTTATACTGTTTGTTTTTTCTTCAAATTAACATTATGGAAAGGGAAAATAGTATATGGAAGAAAGCAGTTTGCCATGCATTATTGGACCTATTTTATGCAATTGTTGTAGCAAAACAACTGTTACAAGTTGTGACTTTAAAATGAAGTTAATCACGTGCCACACCCTTTGGTTTAGTAGATCGGGCGTCATCCATCAACATCAAGGACGCTGGTGGTGAGTTTTCTCTCAGTTCTCAGCAGTGGGTGTCACTCATTTGTCACTATATACTGTGTCACTGGACGAATAACACTTATATCATTTACACAATTGATCTGTCTGTTTAAAGGCAAATTAACCATCAGCAGGTTAAGACAATATCCCTTGATGCTTCTTGTTCAGTCAACACTGAAATGTATTGAAGGCATATACAATACAATTAACATTCGCAGTCTGTTAAGTTACTTGTTGCCTCAGCTTCTAACATTTTACTTGATTTTTGTGACGTAATTGTTACAAATATGTATCATTTCATTTATTGTAACGGTCACTTAGTCACATCATCTTTACAATGCCAGCCTCATGTTTGGTACACAAAATGTGCTGTGATATCTTGCAGAGCAGAAAAGGGCAGTAAAACGGACATATCAAAAGGTCCAGGAGGAAGAAGAGGAAGAAGAGGATGATGACTACAGAAACCACGGTTCCCCAAGGGACATTGCCACCTTGGGACCCCAACTGGTAGGATAAACTCACCGAACCTTCCTTATGCTTCTTGTATGTTACCTTGCACCTTTTAAATCTGTTTATAAGGGGTACCAAATAAATCCAGTCCAATCTTCTATCTTGTGGCTTCCCAATTTGTTATTATATTGCAGTGCTTAGTTGCATAGATTTCAAAGCCTTCTCAGCCATATATATGGTTGAAAAACATCCTCCTTTCTGTTCTTCCTCTATCAAAGACCGAAGAGCTAGTGAAAGCCCTCCAAGACCTAGAAAACGCTGCATCTGGGGATGCTGCTGTGCGTCAGAAGATAGCATCTCTACCCCAAGAGGTTCAAGATGTTTCACTGCTTGAGAAGATTGCTGGTACGAACATATGTATAAAAGCACTATTCTGTTAAGGCTTTTTACCTTGCTCATTTTGAAGGTCAAAACATAGTTCTCTTATGCATTTGTGCTTCTAGACAAGGAGTCTGCTGATAAGCTGTCCAAGACGGTGGACGAGGCATGTCTGTTGTTGGCAGAGTACAATGGGCGTCTGGCGGCAGAACTGGAAGACAGAAGACAGCTTGCCCGCATGCTAACTGAGTACATCACCAGCCAAAAGGAGGCACTCACTGAGAGAGAGAAGAAACTAGAGGCAGGACACATAAACACACTTTATAAAGTATATACAGACTCTAGTGTCAGGCTAATTTGTTCATGTTTTCTTTGTTTGGCCCCACGATAACTCTGGGCAAGCCACTCCCAATCTTTCTCTTCCTTTTGACTATATATATATATGATTTAATAGCTTGATGCTATTAAATAAGCCGGGCTGTTTGCTGTTCGCATCCTGCAGCAGTGCCTTCACTTCAGAACTACTGAGGGTTTTCTTCCGTTTGGAGTCCAGTGGTCCACCTCCTTGCGATTAACTTCATTCTCAATGTTTCTATTTAATCTCAGCGTGTGCACACGGCCCTGAAGTCACATGCCCTTATATGGCGATTGGCGTGGCATGTGTCTATGCTCATTAGGAGCAACTTGCACCCTTTAAATTGAATAGGACAATAGAACCCGTCAAACTCTCACCAAGATAGAAATCTTGGTACCTCATTAAATCAGATCTAAATTTCAACAGCGTTTCTACAAGTTGTTTAAAAAAATCTGCATTATGTCACCTAAAATATAACAAGACTCAGAGCACCAGTGTCCCATCAAGACTTATACAAATCTATTCATGCATTCATTGCCAGTAGGCTGGACTTTGGTTATGGTCTTCTCTCTGGTCCACCTAAAAAGATTTTTAAACTGCAGCGTGTTCAGAATGCTGCCACTGGACTTTATTATCAGAACATAACCGTAGTACACCAATTCTCAGATCACCATACACTGTGTGCCAGAACCTATATTGAAATCCTGTTGTTCACCAGTCAGTACATCAGTTAGGGCCACAAGGCATTACAGAATGTACTTCTAGACCCCTCAAGTCATCTGTAATAGTTTTCTTTATCTTTCCAGAGTTAAAACTGAAAAGATGAAGCCGCATTTAGCTACTGTGCAACATATAGCTGAACCAACTTCCAGACGATTTAAGACTGTCTGAGGATGACCAATTTTAAATCATGTTCTCAATTGCGTTTTTTTTTTTTTTTTTTTTGGTATTTTATTTATCTTGTTACAATAGTTTTTGTATTTGTTCCTTGTATCTTTCTGCTTTAAATGAGGTCCGTTGTCCACCTGTATCTATTCTAAAGCATAGTAGGTTTGTCTCCGGTTAATGTTCTTTTCCCTCTCCTTTGCAGGAGTACAAACAGAAGCTAGCGCGTGTAACTCAGGTGAGGAAAGAGTTGAAGTCTCACATCCAAAGCTTACCCGATCTCTCTCTCCTTCCAAGCGTAACTGGAGGCCTGGCCCCCCTCCCCTCGGCTGGGGACCTTTTCTCTACCGACTGAAGCTTCTTCCATACCAGGTCCAAGCAGTCTGTTAACCCCGTCAGTCGACTCTTAACTCTGAACCACCGGAAAGACTGAGAGTCACAAAACAGATTAATATCCGAGATGGGTCATTATTGAAGATTCCGTTCCACCAGCTTGGAATATTGCAGCCTTTTTTTTGGGGGGGGGGGGGGGGTGTTTT
>JAVQJS010156953.1:0-12723 GCA_036024795.1 Galaxias rostratus
ATACAGATTTAGGCTGTATAACTGTAGGTCATCTGAATCTGCACAAATATCTATGTTCCAAAGACATAGCTTTGCGAATAATGTGTTACTGCAACAGTTAGGGTCTCCATGAAATGTTATACATGAATGTACGACTAAAGTTATATTCTCAAGTAATTGAAATAAAATGTTTCTTGAAGTGTCCCAATACCGTTTAATTTCACATTAACTTCTCGGCGTGATAGTGATGTCTAACAGCCAGACATACATTGGTCGATAAGCCTCGCCCTATCGGAAGGCCCCTTTGGCCCACCACGGACATCTTGGAGCTGTGAATAGATTGCCCTTATTTTGGTTGTTCAGGGGGTTGCATGCTCTCTCCTCACTCATTTGTTTCCAATTGAAGACAGAAATCCTGACTGGCGTTTAGCAGGCCGGGGGACGTGATTAATGATGGTAGTGGATAAGGGTTAACACACTGGACTCAAACTCTGTTGACTAGGATCCTCGTGCGCACAATAGCAAATGACTACATGCGCCTAGAGTGAGAGAACGAGAGAGAGAGAGAGAGAGAGAGAGAGAGAGAGAGAGAGAGAGAGAGCGAGAGCGAGAAAGAGAGAGAGAATCCCTTTGTCGTCTTGCAATTGTGTCCCACCCCCTTTGGATATTCTGCCCACGAAGAGTTTGTTAGTCGCCTCTCGCTGTGTGCACGGTTTAATGGTTTCTCTTACTCTTAACGGTATTGTATCATTGTGAAAAGCGTCTTCTTCTATTCAGGAGTTGGTGGTCAGCTCAATGGC
The DNA here is from genome assembly GCA_036024795.1 of Galaxias rostratus. Lineage (NCBI taxonomy): Eukaryota > Metazoa > Chordata > Actinopteri > Galaxiiformes > Galaxiidae > Galaxias > Galaxias rostratus. Next base: position 780 of record JAVQJS010156953.1, read on the forward strand.
AATACCAACGCCCATATGTGGATGGCTATTGAGGCTTTGCTCTGCTCATAAAGGGGGAAAGAGTTGAGGTTTTAAAACATTTCATAGGCTCTGAAAGGGCTTTGCCAAATCTTGTCACATTTCTCTTAACCCTTTGAGAACAAACGCCATTGTTGGCAAATAATAAAGGATCTAAGTTGATGCAGGCATGGCTTTGCAACGCTGTTTTTCCCACAATATTTTACAAATAGCCAGGCTGTAAGTTTTTAGTGTGATATGATTTCTACACAATAAACACGGACAGAGCACGATTCTGGCCAGACAACCCAACATATTTTGTTGGCCTAAAAATGATCGAATTACATAACACCCTTTAACATTTTTAATTCTATTACTATAACCACAATTTTCAGGACTACATAGAATACACATTATTTATATTGTTTTGCAGATGGCTGTCAGCAACAGGATGGTGCTGGGGAGAACACAAATTCAATCAGCTCAAACGGAGAGGATTCAGACGAGACACAAATGCGCCTTCAACTTAAGAGAAAACTACAGAGAAACCGCACTTCCTTCACTCAAGAGCAGATTGAAGCACTGGAAAAGGGTAAGTCATTATTGAAATGTTTTTTTAAGCCTAATAAATCACAAGATAAGTTCGCTGTAAAAAACACAACAACACAAATAATATGTTGGTAATGGTGGGTTTAGTTTACATGCTAAAAAATACGAATTCATTTATGCACGCATGAAGCATGGTATGTTTTCAAATATGCACGAAAACGAATATAACTATGTACATTTTTATTCAGAATTTGAAAGAACTCATTACCCCGACGTGTTCGCAAGGGAGAGACTAGCAGCTAAAATAGATCTACCAGAAGCAAGAATACAGGTGAGAGGAAGCATTGCATTGTTTCTCTGAATATTCTAGACATGTTTCCGATTCAAATGCGTGCAATTTTAACGCTTATACATGCAAGTCAAACGTTTTAATCATTTGGCCTGTACAGGTGTGGTTCTCTAACCGAAGAGCCAAGTGGAGGCGGGAGGAGAAACTTCGGAATCAGCGTCGACAGGCCAGCAATTCCTCAAGTCACATTCCTATCAGTAGCAGCTTCAGTACCAGTGTCTACCAGGCCATTCCCCAGCCCACCACACCCGGTATATAATTAATTATTTATGGAAAAAAGCATAACAAAATAAAATCATGTCTCACATGGAGGTCCTGCCACTGTTTGCCATAATCATTATTTTATAACTGGGAAGGGAATAGGCCTAATTTTTTTTATAAATCTGAATAATTTTTATGCAAGCAGAATTGTTAATTAAGAAGAACTCAGAGTTGTCTTTTTTATTTTATTGATCAACCAGCCATTTTGACACAATAATGCAGCTGAAAAATGAACAACATGTCGATAAATCACCTGAGCCAGAACTCAATCTATGAAAAAATGCTGAATTTTGATTCAAGCAAAACCTCATATCTAATTGTATGCACTGCATATTGACCTTATTAAATGTATCAGTTCAACAGATTTTAACCAAAAGTTTGCAACCCACAGTGTCTTTCTCATCTGGGTCCATGCTGGGTAGACCTGACACCGCTCTAACAAACACCTACAGTGCACTGCCTCCTATGCCCAGTTTCACCATGGGAAACAATCTACCTATGCAAGTAAGTACATGACTAAAAACTCAAATCTAATGTTGAGGTCCTGTCCTTCTTGATGAAGATCAATGGCTCTCTATTCGGGTCCAGTCCAGAAAGGTATCCAATCAGGCACAAACAGTTTTCACATATTGTAAATATCTTCTCCTAGCCACATACCAAACAACACATTTTCTTCGACCTCAAGAGTTCTCCCACCCAGACTAAAAAAGAAAAGCTAAGCAATTACTTATAAATGATATGCCTGGCCTTAGCACTGTGGGCCATTTCAAGACTGCCGAACGCAAAAACATAGTTGTCGATGGCAAAGCTAATATATAAACATTCTTTTCCCATCTATAGCCCAGCCAGACCTCCTCTTATTCCTGCATGCTGCCTACCAGTCCGCCTGTGAACGGGCGGAGCTACGACACATACACGCCCCCTCATATGCAGGCACATATGAACAGCCAATCAATGACCACTTCTGGTACCACCTCAACAGGTAGGCAGAAAGTTCATTGTTTACAAATATGCCTAGCTATTCATTTGAATAAATTATCTGCCACCTCTTTTGTAATTAAGTGGTACTATGTAGCAATGCCCACTTTCCACATTTCAGTTTCATCCTGATTCTTCCTTTGCTTTTGTCGGTTTCAAACATCCCCACAGTGGGCAGACTGTAGCCCCATGCTTCTACATTAAACAATGCAAATTCATATATCCTTTTCCTCCAAACAATCTAATTGCATGGGCAAATCTCACCTCATTTCAGCATAACTGAACGCCATCGTGTAATTCTTTCCACTCCAGCCTACTGCTTAGTTCCACCCCATTACAACACTGTCACTGATGGCCATATATACTGGTTATAGTCATGAGGAGTTAATCATGCATAGCAACATTTCCTCTGTGCTCAACTGCTTATTAATTTGATTCATTTGCTGTTGTACTCAACTTAAATACCAATGTCAAAGCCCCTATCTATTTAAACAAAACAAGGCTGTGTGTGTCCTCTGCTCTGCATATCCACTGCTCTCCTCCGGGTTTAACGCAGCCCTGCTGCCACAGCAACAGCAGAGTGTGCACAAAAATAGCTCTGTTAAGACAGGGTCCCGTGCTGAATTTAGGGATGTGCTTTCTTTTTTTGACTGATTATGCTTTCTCCCTGTGTGTGCAGGACTCATCTCTCCTGGAGTGTCTGTCCCTGTCCAGGTCCCAGGGAGCGAGCCTGACATGTCTCAGTACTGGTCAAGACTACAGTAGAGAGAAGAGCTACTTCGCCCTCTAACTGCACACCCAACCACCGCCCTCCGGCAGTGCTCCTGACACACACACACACACACACACACACACACACACACACACACACACGCACACCGAGCAGAGAGGAGGAGGTAGCAGAGAGACTGTGGGAGAGCCTCGGGACGTCCGGGCTTTGTTTTTCCACTGGGACTCTGTGGCGCGCTGTAGCCCTAGGGCCAATCCATGAGGACTCGAACGAGAAACCGCAAAAGACAGAAAAATATGGACCTCTGTAAAGTGCAGGTGTTACAATTTTGATGGAACAAAAAACGTATCTGTTTTTTTTTTATTTCTATTTCCAACTCCAGTCATTGTTTCCTTATTTCTCTGGTGTGTTTGTATATGGCCCCTTGTATGTTAATATGAAAAAAAAACAAGATCAAGTACTGATAGATGAACTGCTAGAAAACCAAGTTGGTGTTGCATATGTTTCAGAAAGGAGACGCTGAGAACTTTTGCCATGACTATCTTTTAATCTGCTTATATCAAGACTTTCTGCCAGACTTTGCATGGTCTGTGGACACGTTTGCATATCAATTAAGAAGAAATGCCGGGGCACCTCTGATTCTGTTTAAAAACATATTTATTGATCATGTTCCTTCCAAATGGATATTAAGAGGAGGTCCTAACTCATTCCACCCACCTAGGCAGGAGCCTTTGCTCCTACATTTCCAGATGAACTGACAAGGCCTTGGACCATTATATGTCTGTGAAGATGGTGGCTATTGGACATGCCAAAACTAATTTTGGACTTCTGCTTTGGTGGATGGATAGAATCCTCAATTGAAGAGCGTTCGACGTGGAATGCAGGTGTGGGAAAGCACCTGTAGCCTGTAAATGGTAGACTGCGTCCTGGTATAACCCAATTTGTTTGTCAAATTGTAAGTACGTGTCTTCCCTAGAATTCTTCCAGAAAAATTCCCTCAATAAAAATTTATCATTTATATCCCCCCAAAATATTCTATAAATGTTTCATGAATCATAAGATACATTTCGTTAGGGTCAGGTACAATTGTCTCTTAGGTATAGCTGTATTATAGTGTCCAATGGTCAAATACTTTTGTGAAACTAGAACATATTTAATTCCTATAATTATGATTAAACATGCTTGACAGAGTTTTAAACATACGTGTTTGGCAGTTGTTTACAAGTACATATCAGAATTAATCATTGTTGATTGTAAAACAGACCAAAGCCTTTGTATTTCATCTAGTACACAATGTTTTTTTTAAAGATATTAGTCTTGTGTTGCAAAATTTTGTAAACAAGTTATGTTCTATTACATTGGCTTCGAGTGTGTCTGACTGCAGTCTAATCCAGCAGTCTTTATTTATAATTGAAGACCATGGGAGGGTTTTTCTAGCATCGTCTGTCATGCTCTTTTGAGTTACGCGTTTTCATTTCAATGTGTACGTAGAACATGGACACATATAGGGGGTCTACGACTGAGCAATGCTTATGAGATGAAAGGTCTACACACTGTCTCTTAAATATTTCAATTTAATTTTATTTAAAATGGAGCTTTCTAAATGTATTTTGTGAAAACTATAAAACATTTTGTACAGTAAAATGGTGTCTTTGTGAAAGAGTTTTCATTTTGCTTGATATATGTTGTCTGATATAATCCACTGGCCATTGTTTCAGTTTGGCTGGAACACGCATATATCCTTTTCTAAATCGTTTTGATATTGTGCACATCGGCAGTCGTACAATTAAACCAATGGAGGATTCTTCTCCGACTGAAGGAAAGATTCCCACCATCCGCGGTCTCAAACGCACAGACCCCTCTTGATGCATTGCCTTAACCAACTCTTCACAGACCACACACCACAACAACACGACACAATGGAAAAGGTCAGGCAATTCACCACCACCATCCCTTGTTTTGGTAGAGTTACGATGGTAGGGGAAAAAAGAGGCCGCGCATGGGAGGAGGGAGCGAGGGAAGAAAAAAAAAGAAAAAAAGAAGCAGTCAGTGCCGAAAGCGAGGTATAGGACCGATTGTGTGGCAGAGTGAGTTATTTTGCTTCACTTGCTGCCTCAGCAGGGGGTTGTGTGTGTGCGCGCTCGTACTGGAGGTGGGTCTATCCAGAGGGGGAGGGGAACCAGGAGAGGAAGGTCAGGTATCGGAGTTGTTATTGGGCAATCTTTCACACTCACATGAACTTGCATCCACGTTTCACCAAATTCAAAGCTTCTGTATTTACAAAAGGGAGAGTAAGAAATAGACCATGATACAAGTGAGACATGAACCTCTATGATAAGTTAAAAAAACACCAAACCATAACACACACAAAGATAGCCCAGTGAATCAGGTTGCAGGATTAGGGTGGAAAACCCAACTGAAAATAAAGGTGTATTGGAAAAGTGGTGTGTTAGTGAGTTGGTCAGCACTGAGGGTCAGTGACACAACAATTCTAGTTAGCGAGTGACATAATGTGAGGTTGGTTCAATGTGGGTGACTATCCCTGTGTCTGCCTTTCAGACTTTCTGTACCATGTGTACCGTTTTTTTTTTTTTCAGTTGGGAGCTATGAAAAAGGCACCTGTCCTAACCTATTAAGGCAAAATGGCTGGTGAGACAAAGAAAACGTATCCCACAGTGGGTTGCCAACATTATCAACATACAATAGCATGTCAGCAAAGAGCCTACATAAACATAAATTGAAATTATGATGGGAATATGCCGCTACAAATGTTACGCACAATAGAAGAAAATTACAGACTTTCATGCCCGTAGTACAATACAACTCGTTTTTTACCTGTAATAGTGAATGTGTGTGTCTGTGTGTGGAGGGAAGGTGAGAGGGCTGTGAGGGCTTCTCTTCACACAGACGAACCCCACATTATAGGGGTATTTCAGCCATGCATGAAACTGTCAGGCTCCACACTGCCCTCTCAAACGTGTGTGAGTGTGTGTGTGTGTGTGTGTGCTTTGTTGATGGTTAGCAAAAGTGCCAGCTCTCACAGACAAACACATTCAACCGATGTCAACAGCAGAGGACAACAAAAATAAAATATTGAATACTTCATGTAGTATTTTCTGTATTTCTCCATGTCACCGTTTGACCTAATTTGTTCTTTTTGGCTTGTCATGGCAAAGCAGCTCAGCCAGCAAACATGCCTGATTAGCTGTGAAGCCTGCATCCAAATGCAGCTTCCCAGTCCAGTGCTCCTACTCAGCCCTTCAACCCACTGGAGGTAGACGACACTCCTCTGTACAGACCTAGGGTCAGCAACAGCCTTCTCCGCAGACAAGAAGAGCAGGTCAAAACTGGCAAAGACAGAGAACAGATCCTTGGTATAATCCCTGTTTCCCACAGTCAATATACTCAGACACACAACAGTTTTGCCAAGTTGATATTATAATTCAGACTGCTGAAGAGAGACAAATACAATCCAAGCTTTATTTCCTTATTTTGTACATTGTAAAACATAAAACAGATATTTCCCAGAGAGCAATGCTGTGCTGTTAAAACCCTTGACCAGTTTATAACATTGCAGATGTATAGTCAGTATCAACTTAATAACAAAAAATACCATCAATTATATTGACCATGCATGGCAGTTAACGTTGAAGTCCCTGTTAATAAATAAGTTTGCATTACATAAAAAAGATGTAATGCTTATTGTCATTGTGCCCAAATAAAACACCAGGCACAAATCATGACATTGAATGGGATGCATGTGGTTCTGATGCAATAATATCGCATTGATCACTGCCTTCACTTCCAAAATATCAGCACGATGTTGAAGGTGTGTCCGCAATGGAGGGACGAGAGGGTTACTGTTAAGGCAGTTTGCACGGGTAAGGGGCTGGCAGGGTGATTGCGTCTGCGCTGAGGGAACAGTTGGTTTGCTGTAGGGAAAGAGGACACCATTCCACGGTTCCAGGTGTTCATCGCCCATGGCAACTGTGTGGGAACGCTAGAAGTCCAGGTGTTTGTTGCCGGAGGTAGCGGAGCCACAGGCTGAGCCCGCCATGGCTACCCCTGCCAGCTCCCCCCTGCTCACACGACTCACTGTCTCCGACAGGTTTGGAGGCAAATGGAGTCTCTATAAAGGCGTGATGCAAAGAGAGGGAAAGAACAGGGAAGGGATGGGAAAAAGATGATACAGCAAGATACAGAGGGAGGGAGGGAGATAGGGGGAGTGAGGGTAAGAAATAGAGAGCATTACTTTAGCAGAGGTTGAAAAAAAACAAAAACAAAAAATGTATCAGCCTAGGCAGCACACTTCAGTGATGTTAGTTTGCAGAAAGCCATGTTGGGTTGAAATCGTATTAGATGCTTCAGCACTCCCTCTCAGCGTTGCCAGTGTGGAAGAAACCTGCTAGCGTGCTGCTAAATGCCTTGGAGAGCTTTAGGTCTGTTACAGCTCACTGGGAAAATGGGGTCTACAGTACAGGAAAGCTGAAGGTGTGTGTGTGTGTGTGTGTGTGTGTGTGTGTGTGTGTGTGTGTGTGTGTGTGTGTGTGTGTGTGTGCGTGTGCGGGTGTGTGTGTGTGAAGGAATATAGTACAGGAGTTTAGACGGGGAAAGGTAGATTTGTGGGATTGTGTGTAAGAGGATTGCAAACATACGAGGAGGCAATTTGTAACACAATTCATGCGGGTTAGCTAATACCAGAGTCATTAAAAATCAAGCGTTTTAAGAGTGTAACTTGTTCCTGTGAGTAAAGCTAATATGTGGAGCTCTCCCGTGCCAACAGGCAACACAGAGACTCTAGGTTAATGAGACCCACTCACGTCAAGCCGTCAAAACGCTAAGATGCTAAAGGGCCAAAGGAGCCTAAGAGCCTGGGTTCTCCGGCTTTCTCTGTGCACTGCGGGAGTTGTGGCCAACAGTGCTCCAAACACAGCGTGCCGAAAGGGTGACACTGGGAAAAGTGTGCAACAGTTCGCTATCTACAGATATTTGGGCTGGTAACAAGAGAGTACAGAGGAAATAAATCGGAACATGTAGTCCACTTCACTCGGCCCAGTGGGACTTAACACCCTGTAATTTACCCCAGAAGGAATCTACAGAGACATCTGAAACCTAGCGGTCCAACCTCCACGCCCACTCCACCCTTCTAAACCCTAACCCTGCCCACCCGACACTCGCCCCCTCCAGCCGCGGAGCTTACAGAGGAGCCTCCTTACTCTCTGGAGATACTTATCTCCTTAATGACTAGGTGTTTGGGTACAGGGTCTAACCATGTCACTACAAGGAGATAACCTCTAAACATTACTAGGAGTGCCCCTACCCCGCTACCCAAATGCCTTCAGGGCAAATAAGGTAATTTCCTACAAAAGTAGTCAAACCCTTTTTGAATGCATTTTATGTGTGTGAAAACACTCCAACAACAGCAGTGACAGAACGTTTAGGACAGTGCTGACTCCTCATTATGTAAATGGTCTAAGTGGGGCCCACATGCTCCTGCCTGAGTGGCTCCACAGTCAGAGGGCAGTCTCCTGTCCGCTCAAGTGATCTCTTGAAACCAACACGTTTCCTCAGGGTTTGTCAAGAGCGTGCTAGACAGGCAAGTGGAGGAAATGGGAGAAATGGCTGCCATTCAGCCCTAAAGGTTATCTGGGGCTAGGTCAAGCCCTTAGTCTGTAGGTAAGACCTGGACCCTCAGATTTAATCCTGGATAAGGTTCAGGGAGCTGTCGACGGTGTAGAAATTGGCCTACAGTAAATTGGCTTGGGGCGACAAGGAAGCGAACAAACTCAATAAACACACGATCCAAACTTAACGTAGGCAAACGCAAAGATCCCCTGCGCTCACATCAAACCTCTCTCTGCCTTGTCAAATGACGGGAGTACTTGATAAAAGAACGTTCACACGTCCTAAATTCACACACCCCTACGTCATGCATTGTGCTTTGGGACGCCTCCACAAGACTTCGTGCCTTTGGCCCTGGCAGAGCCTCGCCCGCGTAACCTTTCGTGTCTGCCGCCTACTCGAGTGTGATGGAGAAAGAAAAACAATGCATTGATCAAGCCTCGACTCAGTCCTGCTAAGTGCAGTGCAGCGGAAGCCCGCTGGAGAGAAGGGAGCGGGGGAAATCAATCACATATACATCGCTCCCATCGTGGGTGGGCGCAAGAAGAGAGGGGAGACATCACACCGTTGTCTGGTTGTCACGCACCCACCGGCCTCGCTGCTCGCCGGGCGCTTGGCAGCGAGCTCCCAGAGCCCAGCGAGCATGTGCAAAGGGGAAGGTCAAACCCAGCTAGAACTGAAGCTCCCCCCCCCCCCCCTTCCTCCTCCCGCCCCAACCTTTGAGTTCAGGGGCAGACGGCAGACGGGAACAATCAATGGCCCACAAACCAAATTAAAGGGGGAACAGACATGAGCAGTCAATACTGTACGTTTGACACACAGGGGAAAATGCGAGGCCAGGCGACACATTCACCATCTGTCCCCGAGGAGCCTGCGACTGCTGGTGTGAGGAGACTTTTCCCATTGTAATCCACTTAATTGTCATGGAGGACCATTTAGAACACGCCTTGGAGTCAAAGACCCAAGGTGTGAGAGTTATTTCTCAAAAATGTGACATGGCGTTGTGTGCTCATATGACACGTTGCGATGCAAAACTCAGCACAGGTCCCTTCAGCGAGACAAAGTGAAAAGAGGTGAGAGTGTGACCGAGACAGACACGGGCAGGGAAGCTCCGATCCCGCTTCTCTACGACTTGGAAAACTCCATGATGTAAACAAGGACATCCGGAAAACCCTCAGAGGCATGGTGGGGTGCATGTCTGGGAGTGTGAAGTCTTTCTCTGCTGCCTGGCAACCGTCAGAGGGCGGAGGGGGAAGAGAGAAGAGGAGCGGGGCATGAGGGGGTGGGAGTGGACGGCGGGAAACGAGGCCATCGGCTGGGCTGCAAACTGGGGACTGTAAAAAAAAGTGCATGTGTCAGAATGTAGGTGTGAAAGAATGTGGGGAGGGGGGTGTGTGTGCGTGCACGCAGGGGTCCGTGATGTCACCCTTCGCTCCCCCGTGGCAGAGCAGGGGTAAAGGTCTGGAGCTCAGCGCTGCTCCAAAGCCAGAGGGGCCAGGGCGATGCTGCCAACAGGGCGCGGGGTGACAAAGCCCCAAACGAGCGCTAAGCACTTGAAATGAGCCCTCGGGGCCGGCCCACAGACTGGCTTTGCCTAAGAGGGTTACTAATATCACCCCACAATAGACCCAAACCCCCAGCTCGCCACCCAGCCCTCCCACCGCCAATCCCCAGCTGCTTATGTGATATTGTGTCTTATGCCTCGCATAGCTGCTCTCTTCAAAAAGAGCCCTAACAGCAGTGGCTTGATGTAAACATGGCCTTATCTGTGAATAGGGCCACAAACGGTCTGGAGTTAAGGACTTAAGGTTTTTGGTGTAAGAGTGTATATCACTTTATATAAGCGCATAATTTCCATGATCCAAATACCCTAATTTCCCCAAGCACAGCTTAGAGGAAACCTTCTCACACAAAGCAGCCCATCAAAGGCATTCCAGTGGTGGTAACGGCCTACTAATGACAGGAGTATTAGGCGCTAATTTAACGAGTAATTTCTTCCGCAGAGTTTTAGCCACACTTTCAAAAGAACCAGTGTCACTGTACTTTAGATGTCAGTGAAACCCAACACCCTGTTGGATGTCAAGATGACCGAAAAATCTGTTCCAGTCAGGTTAGTTGATGTCGGGACAGGCTCAGGGAAATGACAAGATGTTAATCGTAAACACTAACTCAAAAGGACACAGATCCATTTTAAATAATTCTAGTACAGATCATATCATTCAATAATAATTAGAACTAGACTACAGAAAATAGGTACTGGTGAAATATATACCTACATAAACACACAAAATATTCTTAATTTCTTTAGTCCATTTCTAGAACAATACATTTAATCCAAAGTAATTGTGTAATACTGGCCTAATTTGAAATGCATGATAAGTAAGAATACTCCATTATTCATAAAGCAATGACAGTGGTCACATTATTTAAACACAGTGGCAATCTGTGTGCTAACGCCATGGCGCCAGTGCAGTCACCGTAAAATAATGTCTGTCCATGACAATGTCCTCACATTCCAATTCCATCTTTACCACAGGCCAAGGGTCAGGGTGGTGAGAGGTTCCAAACTGAAATTGGAAGACATTTCCCAGACTTATTTCTCGACATAGCCACTCACAGGAGGCTAGCGAAAAGCACCTAGAAAACCCTAACCCCTGACTGATATAGAGTTACACTGCATTGTGTGGGAAATCAGTTGTCCAACTTTGAGGAACCTGTATTAACTCCAGCAAACCCAAGAATTGTAACGAGGTGATGTGCTTTTCTATTCTACAAACAAACTAACAACACATTTAAGGTGGCAATTGCAGAGAACACTTCCTCTGCCTAACCAGAGAAAATGCAGAAGCAGCTTTGGATAAATCCCATTTTGGTAATCCTAGCCCACCTGCCCCTAACAAAAGCTGACAAGAAGCTCTACCTTCCTCTTCTTTTGTGGTTCCAAAGAGAGCGTAACACAATCCGTGTCTTTGCCCTCGGAATAACCCTGACACAGTAGAGCTTCCATCCATTTGCTCTCCAAACTATACAGCATAGAAATAATGCTATGTGTCCTCTCATTGACTAACCCTTGTTAATTTTTATTTTGTTATCGTCAACTATAACAACAGACACGGTACATGGAAAGATCTGAGGCTTTGTGTGTGTGCGTGCGTGCGCTTTGCAGTGTGTGTTTGCAAACCACATTTCTGAAGCACATCTCAAGTTTCGTCCATACAGATGCCACACCTTCGCTGTAATTGGGTGATGATCACCTGCTTTCTGTTTCACCTGCTGTCTGACCCTGGGTGACCTCTGGGTGAAAGACAGACAGAAGGACAGGCAGGCAGACAAACCAGCATGCAGTCAGACAGACAGACAGACAGACAGACAGACAGACAGACAGACAGACAGACAGACAGACAGACAGACAGACAGACAGACAGACAGACAGACAGACAGACAGACAGACAGACAGA
>JAVQJS010156954.1:0-10320 GCA_036024795.1 Galaxias rostratus
GGAAGGCAGGCAGTCAGTAAGAAATAAAAAAAGAATGAAAGAAAGAAAGAAAGAAAGAAAGAAAGAAAGAAAGAAAGAAAGAAAGAAAGAAAGAAAGAAAGAAAGGAAGAAAGAAATACAAAGACTAGACAAACAGACAGTATCAACTTATCTGTATATCCAGACATTGGGTTGTTCACAGCTTTTATCACCAAATCATGGTTACAGTGGGATGGATGGGATTCGGCCAAATAAATAAACTTATGTTTGCATGGAACAACAAACATTACATATATTTAAAAATACAACCGAGATAAAGGATGGTCTCATTATTGATTGACAGTAGTTATTTAACAACCTAAATAAAGGATAAAAACGCATTAAAGAAGCGTAACTTTAAGAGGAAATGTTAAACTTGCTTGCGGTGGAATTTAAACATAGCACTCTAGGAACTAAGCTATGTGTGCGCTCTGTGTACCTCCAGGCACGCAATCCAAATACAGATCGGAGTGGGGACCTTCGACTACACTCGTGCCACAGTTTCATACAGGGGGCTGAGTGCTCCAAAAAGAAACATTGTGCCGACACGGCTAGCTTCCTTTTATTCAGTGATTTGAGATAGCAAAACACAACTTGGTATCAGGCACTCGTCACACACTAGGACATACCATGAGGCCTCAGTCGGAAAGGCCCCTTGCGCAACAGCGGTCCCACGCCGGATGTCAAGTCAGTGACAGTTTGAGTCCTGAAAGAAGTAGAAAGGAAATATCAGAGGCGTGGGGAAAACGTTTTCTCCAACATGTAGGTGCTGGATGGGTGGTACTACAGAGCCATATACTTCCCTACATTGTCCTGAGAAACTTAAACCCCCCTGTGGGACCGAGTGCATGAGGCCCTTCGTATGACCTATGCTTCCTACCGTAGATGCCAAGATGAACTTTTGGCTATTGTTCTCTGAGGGATATTGAGGGTTCCCAGCACAACCCACAGTCTGGTCAATGGCCCTTGGGCAAATGCACACTAAAGGAAATAGCTCGGGATGGACTGAATGCAAACGTCCTACAATGCAAGGTGTTCCCCTACCCATGGGCACAGCAGGATGGTGAAAAAAAGATCAAGAATCCAAAGCAAATTATTTTGGTTTTTCTAGGAGAACTTTAACTGTGGATTCTTTGTATTTTGATCAGTACGTCTTCTACAATGATTTTGGGGCAAGTGTTTTCATTTGCTGGCAGAATTAATGGCTGCGTTGGCTATTCTGAATGCAAACCTAAAGTTGTTAGACTCTGTCTGGCGAGTGCATAGCTGGGAAAACGCAAAAACATACATGTCAGTCCTGGTATGTTAGCACACGAGAGATGCCTAAGGCCTTTCCAAATATTCCGTGAGAGTGGGTTATTTTCTAACCAGAATGGTTCTCACTGTATTTTGAAGTTCTATGCCTAATAGCCTCTATTTGGCCCCTAATAATAAATATGCCTCAGGGGCCTTTGCATCTGCTTATCTTTTTTGCACTGGTAATCTGACACAGACGTTTGCCAGGCCTCACACTCATACAGAAAAAAAGGAGAACATTCCTGATTTTTTATCCTGTTAAAGCTGTTTGCCATTAGGCTGGGGCAAGGACCAAATCCGTGAGCTTCGCTCAGAAATGGCTTGGTTAAGTCAAGGCCAATCAATCATGTGTCAACAGCAGAAGAGGCAGAGCGATGAAAGTGGTCTTTGATGTGATAGAATGTATGCAGGGTGGGTCTACCTTGAATTTTTGAGGTTTGGATGTTTCTTTAGATATTTTATGAGACTACACTATAGAATTTTGCACAACTACGGTTTGGTATTTATGGCTTTATGTTAAAATATTTTGAGAACACAATTCTCAGTGTTCAAATCATAATTACATGGGATACATTAACTCAATAGAAACTACTATGTTGCACAATGTAGATCGCAAAGCAGGAAAGGGAGGTTTCCTCGCTGACATCTGGTCTTATCTGGTCTGGTCTATCTCAACTTATTACACAACAAAAGGAACTGTTATCTAAAATATTTTATATAAAGTAATTCAAATCTGAAATGTTTTTTTATCAATGGGTTGGTCAGAACATTTGGTTTGAGGTTTGAATATTGACACAAAATTTGCTGTACAGAATTGCAATTAGGAGTGTGCAGTTCAAAAGTGTCTTTTCCCAAAATGCTCTCTTTCAGAGCCTTGGGAAAAGGAAAGAACCAAGCCCGCACATGGTCTGTCAGCAATAACCAAGAAATTGGAGTTCTGAACCACTGTACATTTAAACATCTCATTGACTGTAGTCAACCCCCTAATCACTCACATGTGCAGAAATATTTACAATAGGAGCTTGTTTATAAAGGTTTTAACCCCATCCAAAATGAATTTATCCAAGAATAATTTGATAAGTTTATGAACAGGAAGTAGTGAACTTGTAATTATGCCTACCCACACAGTGTCATCATAAGGTGTAAGGAGTGTTCCTATGTTGAGGTGAGTAAATGTTGTTGTAAGGAGATTGGTCCATGGCTCTCATGACTCATTAACAGTGGCATTAAAATATTGTAAGCGTACCGTATACAAGAACCCCCTACACCCCTAAGTCATGCGGATCACCAGTTTGCTCGCGTGACAAGAATTTTCCTCTCTTTTTTTTACCGCTTCTTCTTTTTTCTTCACAAGTTTTAACCCGTTCCACATCCTGTGCATTAAAAAACACTCCCCATATCGTCAGGATGTTTTCTTGGTGGCTTTTCCCCCCATGTCCATGGGAAGTCCTAGCCCAATCATTTTAGTTTTTATTAAGATGTGCTGATAAGACTGCAGGTTGATTGTGGTATGGAGCTCCACGAGGAAAGGGTGGGGTGGGGACCCTCAATTAGGCCTCACTTAAAGAAGTCGGCAAAGATAAAGCAATTGCACAGTGCTGCAGGGGGGGCGTTCTCTTTAAAAGGCGGCATGGGATTGGGATTCACAGCGGAGGAAGCCGCTGCGACGCTGACCAAGGCCTTTGATCTAGCAATACTATGAATCCTGTGTGGACTCGATTGTTGAATTTGGATAGGGAAGTCATTTAAGGGCTGTGCGAAACAAACGAGGACAACGTTTTGTTTGTGTCTAAAGGAGAAATTGCAGCATCAAACACACATTTCTTTGCACATTTTTACAGATTTTAGTGGCATAGTAAAAAGGTGAGCGTTGGCATACTTGACATGTTAGCTGGGGCCAGACACTCAACATAGCATTTTTTTATCTTTGTAATTGAGGAAACTAGAAAGTAAAGCAAAAGATGTTTTATCTCTGCCAGGGAGACAAATCAAGGTCCCATGACACCAAAGCAGCCAGACTAACCCCACCCACAACATCCATACTACAGCTCGTCAGCAGCACACTGGCTCCTCACATCCGGTCGCGTTCACCATAAGCCCGGGCTAAATCGTGTTTGCAACCTTGTATAGGAAAAGGAAATTTGTCTCTAAGGAAGCAACATTTTGAAGAGTAAGAAACAACAAGGTCGTCTGCTGGTTACCAAAGTAAAGTTTATTTGCGGCCGTGCCTTATCGATAGAAGTACCCTTATGGCAACAGGGTTTTGCACAATGGCAAAACCTTCTTCTCATGAAGGCAGTAGAAAACATTAACACTCCTAAATTTCACGTCAGTGGGATATTCAGTTAAGGTCATTAACTTAGCTTTAAAACTATCATGCAATCATTTATCTGAATCTATATTTGTGTACTAGAGTGGTAGATCTGCAGGAATATTCCACACATGTTCCATACATTGCGTTTAACTACAGACCTTCTTGGTCTGCTTTCTGTTAAGAATGAAACACTATGCACACAGCAGAGTCACGCCATAAACAAGGTGTTAAATCCTCTGCATTCAGTCTGTTAAATATAAAGACGCTGGAAGTCATATTAAACCTTTTACACTACGTGGTCCCTCCCATGGAGAATCTACTCTTCCATGTAAATACAGAGAGAAGAGCTGCTGAAGGTAAGAATGCCAGTATACTGTGTTAGTGATAGATCCAAAATAAATTGCATCACACATTGCTAAAACATTGCAGAGGAAAACTGAATGAAGTCAATGCTCACACTGAAAGCTGAAAAGAGGTAACTATTGCAGTTGGTTCCGGTTACCCTGGATTGAGCTTTATAATGATAAATCGTTGAATACGTGACTTGTTTCAGATGTGCTTTAGGTTCAACAGCTGGCCAATCGGTGCCTTGGGTATACGTAACCTGAGTTAGGGGGATGGAATGGTATGCACTGTGGGATGTTATAAAGGGAATTGAACGTCAAATTCACCTAAATAGCTTTAAGGGCCACCATAACATAAACATGATCATGGCATGCGATTGTTCTTGATTACCAACGTATAACTTGCTGATTGCTTGACCACTCAGGCCTTCCTCTGGCCCCTTATCAGAGGGTGCAACTGTTCCCCATAGCCAGGGCGACAGGAAACCAGGGGTGGGGGGCTTTAAGGGGGGAGAACATGTGTGGGTGTGCAGAGAGTGGGGGGGACTGCGCGAGGAATCTCCACGCCTCAAGGTGTGATCATGAGTCCACCTCCTTCCAGTCCACTGCTGCGTCTCGGGAGATGAAACATATCCATCAAGTCCTCTCTCTCATTCCCCCACAGGTCATTAACTCTGGTGTCTCTGATGGGTCAAGTTTGGGCTTCCAGCCACCAGTTCAAACCATCTTTAAAGGTTTTAAGACTTTCCATTCAGCTCCAGGAAGCTCATGTGGATGCAAACACTTTGACCAACCCATCTTACGGAGCATGTATTTTTATCAATTTAATTGCTCAAATGACCCAGATATCGATTTTGAACTCGTCCCTGTGTTTGGACCATTTAAAAGTCAACAGATAAAGATGCATATACTTGACAGACATAGAATGACAAGGCAGTCGAGACCAAGAAGTTTCATGTACTTTTGCAGGTGTCTTGCTAATAAATATTATGTTGTGTGTAAAGACTTTATTACAAAATGTTCTGAGTAGCCAAAGGTAATCCCTTATCTAACAACGTTTGTGCAATTTAATCATTTTTATCATAAATCTAAGTTTAAATTGTACATGAAATCTCAAGAAATGTATTCTTAACCATGGGGGGTGGGGGGTTGTGGCGGGTGCGGGGGGCAGACAACAATCAACATATTTTGGATATCAAATGCAATCCTTCCATTTCACAAACATTATTTTAGCCTGAGGCTTGGCCCTTGCATACAAATGGTGAGTCTTCAGCCTATTGAGGCAATAACATGGGTACTGTAGCCAGCAGCTGCAGTTGAGGTTGCATGCAAGGAGAGTCTGCTTTGTGATGGATGGGTGAATCGTGAGGATTGCTCAGATAGCAGATCTACGTGGCTCGGCTTACAGAGCGGCTTCAAACACATTCCTCCTTACATGGGGATGGAGGGACCCCAGTTTGGTCATTCGGTACATAGGCGTACTATGAGGGATGCACTACCACATTTTGAGGGTCCTTGTTCATGCTCCTCTCTTCATTTCTCTATGTCACCTTGATGTACCATCTGCTAGCCTATTAACAACTGGTTTACCGTTGTTTCTAATAATAATACTTAACGCTATGCCCAAAAATAATTTACCAAAACAGAGTCACATCAATTTTGGCACAGATAGATTGGGAAGAATGTAAAAAAAGAGTTCAGTTGAACCATCTTCTTTGAAACCCTTCCCCCTGCCATGAAGGACATCTCTGGATAATTAAGTTACACTGAACGGTACATTATCTACTTGTCATTCATTAATTTGAATCGGCAGCAGATAAATTGGGTCATCAAATAGTACAGTATATCTGCGAGACATCCTCCTCCATCTTGCAGTACAGTTTAACTGCTAAGACTCAACTCCAAACCACAATCAAAATCCACAAATTTGACATGTTTATTAGCTATGGGCTGTTTTAGATCCTCTTGGAACATTGGAAATTACTGACATTACTCCCACTGCCATTAAAAATAATGTAATACTATTTTCATTTTTCGCCAACTATATCATCATTGGACGTTTACCATAAAGTAGTAATTATATTATAGGCAGCAGGAAGCGGTCAAAGAAGTAGCATATAAATTCACAATGGTAATAAAACCAGTCATAGATATAATTCTCAAGTGCACATCAAGCCGCTGCAGCTGTGCTCAGCTGCTGTTGTCTGCTGACCTTTTGTGCAGTTTCTCTCCAAAAACAAATCCATGAATCCATAGACTCTCTACAACCACACAAGGCTTGAAGAGGGTGGAGCCTAACATCTCGGGGTCACTCCCTCGGCCACTCTTACTCCCTTGGACAGGCTCCATAAATCAGACAGAATTATTCAACGCACACAGGGGCCACTCAAAGCTCTCCTGGGAGGGGTTGGAGTTGTGGTGTTGCACGGATGTTTCTGTGGGAAGATGTGTGGAATGTGACACGCTAAAGCCAGGGCAATGGTCTCCTATCGCTCCTTGACTACAACTTAAGAACGATGGGGACGTATCCCAGCAGTGAGTTATAAGGAGCGATGGCCTGGGCTTCGTCCATCACTCACAACCGAGATCTGGTTCTCTTTCCAAACACCTCACCATATGCAACGATCTTCCAGGTAACAAATACTGTGCAGAGGCATCCACAATTAAGACAATTCCTCCAGCCCAAAGCCGGGGAAATAGTTCAAGGTATTTCAGACTCTGTGGAGAACCATGAGGGATTCCGTTAAAGATAATTCCAAAAGTTGGAATGCTGAGGTGTTTCTCCGACATCGCACACCAAGAAGTGTGGCCCCCCTCGGGCGTGCAAAGGCCGTACCATGTTGAGTCAGGTCAGGGGTGTATCAACAACTGGTCTACCAAGCACCAATGCAGCGACTCCTTAGGTGTTAGGTCACACGCATGGGAAATACATGGAGTACATCCTTGCATGAGAAATAGAAGGTACTGAACAAACAGACACCAAGAGGAATGTTAATGTCAATAACAAGAGCTTGTTAGCCCAGTGGTCAACCGTTATGATTTACATATGTTGATGTATTTTGAATGTTCATTTTTGGATGATATCCTGCAGGCAGACATTTAACATTTCAATATTACAGAAGTTACAGCTATGAGGCAACTTTTTTTTAAAAGTATCCAACACAAGCACATTTGTGTGACAAACAAACCTAAATTTTGATTGGGTCATCAGAGCAGAGAAGATGGTTGCGTTCCCATGTTCTGACTTTAACACCTTCAATTTTGCCACAACACCATCTGACAGATTTCATTTGGCCATCGAAGCGGTACCTCCACCTGCAATGTTCACACATATGGTATCCCCTCAGAGAGTTCTGTACACTGTAAGCTGCGTAATTGACACGTTGTGGCTCATGGACGACGGAGCACAATTAGGCCCAGCCGTTTGTTTATTTTCTACAAATCTGCCTTTTTCGGGGCCTTGTGAGTAGATCCAGATAACTCACATAATGACCTTCCTGGAATGTGTGGGTTCACAGGGAGGCTAGATTAGGCTTGTGGTGATCGAAAGGTCAAACAGAGCTCTAGTGGGGAACGTGATGAGACAGAAAATGTGTTTGTCAGGGTCGAAAAAGATTTCACTCGAATGTGTCACAGAGCACTCACGTAATCAATGGTAACAACTTCAAACACTGATCAATAACAGATGACAGAGGTGGTTAATTAGCACATGTAAATGGGTAATAGTTCTGCATATTATGGTGGCAAAAATACCTGAATTTGTTTTGAACAATGGACTCTAACATGGTTGTGTTGAGGCCCAGCAGACAGGCAGTTCGGATGTGGGCTTGAATGGACCCTGGCTCACTCAATTGCAACTAGAAACCTGACAGTTGACCCGTCGCATGGTAGGTCACTGTCAAGGCATTTCTGGTAGCCCTGCTGAAACCAGAATATATATTAGGGAGGAAACCAAATCTATTGAAAAGTATGACTAAGGAAAAAGTAAGAAGCTCTTTAAAAAAGAAACACCACCAATTTGTTCACTAAGAAATGAAAGGCAGATTATTGTACTGCAAGTGCCTCTAAATCCTTCATTTGCACAAATATGCGACAACGAGACAAAAGGAAAATGTGCGTGTGTGTGTGTGTGTGTGTGTGTGTGTGTGTGTGTGTGTGTGTGATGAAAGGATATGTAAGGAGGGGATTGCTGTAGAGTGTCTAATATCTCTCAGCATTTGGAAGTGATTTTCAACAAGTCTGGGAAACACATTTACCGCGCTTGGTTCTTAAACAAACAGGAATCACTGAAAACGACTGAAAGTTCTGCTCATTCAAGTAGCTCCTAATTGTCAAATCAATTTGCCCGTGGTAATGCCATAGCAGGCCACTATAGAAGGGCTTGGGTGTGGGAGCCAATTAGTAGTGCAAAAACGTGTGATGGCTTAATGTTGTTGAGAAAAAGTTGCACAGAAACCGAATTTAAATGAAATTAAATTGCAATAGCGTCCCTGAACCAGCCTGATCAAGTCGCTTTTAATGAAAACTTGGAAACAGACTTTTTTATTTATTGTTTTATTGTAGTGTTGTTCCTAAAAAAGTATGATGCATCGATGACCATGTCAATTAATAATAATTAATAACAAATGATAATGGTATGATAGTACAACAAATTAAAATGTCTGCACTTTTGAGATTAACAGTAAATTCAAACACATTAGATAATGACAAAAGATGGAACACACTCATTAAGCAGTTCTCTCATGTTCGCTCACTGGCTGAGTGTCATTATGGAGTGTTTCCCCCGATGCTTTGTTTTGCCCCGCTCTAGAAAGAGTAAACACCCTTCAGAAAGCAAACCCATCCCCATGAACAAAGTGCAGGAGGGGGAGTAACCACCAGGCCCGGGCTGTTCTGTGCTGTCATTGGTCTTCACAGAATCTGCATCAATTTAAAACCAGACACCAGTTTCTCCCCTCCTGTCACACAAAGTGCCAATAGATAGAGAGACGGAGACAGAGAGTAAGTGTCACAGAGAGAGGGAGAGACAGAGAGAGAGAGCGTTTTAGTCTAGAGATGCCTGCGTACTCCACCAACATGAGGATAAAGTTTCCCATTGCGGCCCTGACTTTGGAGATTTTGATGATCATCCTGTTTGCTGTGTATGTAGTTTATGATGATGGCAAGGTTGATCACCACCATGGAAGCCAGGACAACACCAGTCATACAGAGTCGGATCCACTGACCCTCTACCCCAGTAAGTCTGCTTGGGGGCCAAATCCACCTCAGATGTTTGTATACTCGTTGAATAATGCCACAGAGAGAGAGAGAGAGTGAGAAAGAGAGAGAGAAAGAGAGAGAGACAGGTCTGTCGGGAACAATGACAAGGGTCGTGGGTTAGCACGACAAGTGCCTGCCACACGTGTTCACACACACACACACACACACACACACACACACACACACACAAACACACACACTACACTAGAGTAGCTAAGAATACTCAGCAGGGAACAGACCAGGTGCTGTGGTCGTCACACAGCAGAGGAGCCACTCTTTGTTATGAAGGATCTATCGTTGTTTTTGCGCTATAACCCCTCAGAAATATTGTCCGGTGATTGCCACTAAAAGTTTAACTTGTTGTATCAAGTAAATTCAAAGTGGCTTGCGATTGAAGAGTTTGGGTTGGTTTATCATTCATGCATCATTAGGTAGTTATGGGTGTTTTTGTTGGTTTTAAGTTCCTGCAGATATTTGCAGCATAAATTCTACTCTAACATAGCCTTGCATTACAGACGTTTGTCCCATTTATGGGTGTGGCAAGTGTGAGCCGTAGAGATTAGCTAAATGCTTACTTAACATCTTCAGTGTGGGCATACAGTATCTACCAGTACAAAGTACATACAACGTTCTCCAGATTTTTTTTTTTATATAGATAACTCCAGGCAAGATGCTTCTACTACCTATAATTTATTTGAATAAAAACTACATGTTTCCATTGGCTTAGTGCCACAGGCTTGAACGGTTCTTACTTCCTCAATGCAATTTACATTTAATTGCGCTTACATAGCTTGTACCCCAATTAGTAAACGATTTGGGTTCACCAAGCTGACAGAGCAAGTTATGAGAAAATATCAGTGGCCACTGTTGCGTGCCATCACACTCTATTTAGTGCATGCAAGACATTTGCAATTATGAGTTCAAAGCAATGGGTATTTGCCAAGGAATGTGAATGCAATGGTGTGGCAATGCTACTGCCACCCCTCTATCAGTCGACACAATACGCGGGACAACTTTTTGCTTTCGCACTTCTCGTGCTTCTTTATTTGTTTTATTTCTTTATTATGAATGTTCGTGCTCTTCTTTCTT
>JAVQJS010156957.1:0-34097 GCA_036024795.1 Galaxias rostratus
CCAGGAGTCACTCTCACTGCAGTGTTTACTACCAACTTAACCTTTCACAGTCTTTTTACACTTACTACTTCAAATCATATTTTGCTGAACTTGCAGTTTATCACACCAAGACAGGGCTAATTATCTGCTCAGTCCTCTATGGACAACTAAAAGGAGCAGAGCAACACGTTGTACACAAACATCTGTACCACATTCAATCAGATGGTTTTTCTCTATCGAAGAAGGAGGCACAAAGGTTTGCAATGAAAACATTGGCACAATTATGGCATAATACTGACACTGTCAACAAGTACTGTCTGTCCCTATGACGACCATATTTTGGGATGGAGAGATGGCTGAAGCACTTACACTAATGGAAGGGGAGAGTTGGAAAAAGGACAGTGTCAGAAATAGTACTTAGTGTGAGGGAAAGCATTAGCTAATGTTGCTGCAAACAATGGGCTGACCCTTTGCTTACAATAGTATTCATGAGTTTTCAAAAAAACACTAGGTAATTTTTTTTTTTTAAATACCAAATGTGTATGGTCTTAGTTAATATATATATATAAAGGTTGTATATAAAAATCTATTTTTTAATTGATACAGTTACTAGTAACTAATTTATCATTTATCGGTTATACTTTTTGCAAATAATGACATGGATGTCCGTTCGTGAATAATCATGACAGTAACACATTTTTCAGTCAATCAAAATCAACTATTTTTTTTACAAGGGCAAGCTTCACCGACATTGTGTTCCACATTATCCCTGCAATAGCCCAAGCGGGTGCAATGTTTGTTGATGGCGACAAGTTAGCGACACCAGGCAACAGCGCACAACCCATTAGCACGTTCACGTTTTTTTTGATTGGATATGCACTATTGGGAGGCAGAGCTATGCAGAGCCACCAAACTGAACTTGAACTAGCAAATGTTTGATGGTTTCTACAAGTTGTCATCATATTGTTGCTAAATTTTTTAGGTTGAACATCAAAGCGTACACTCGGGGCTCGGAAGACACTTTAACCACTGTGGCAAAAATATCCTAATGCAGAAATGCAAATTATAAGTTTGTTTTCTTTTATTTTCAGTTAATAGTTTTTGTCTTCATCGTCTCTTTTCTTAATTGGGTGCGACAATGCGCTGTTTAGTGAACAAACTTGTAAACCAAAATGCTAGTAGGACAGCAATAGCGATGACTATTAGTCGAAGTTCGTTGACTTATTAACGAAAGTAAATGTTTAATCAACAATAAAATGTAGATACAAATTTCAATACAAAATCCACGCTGTCTAAAGTTACTGATAGATCACATTTTCCCGGACTGGGGCGCAAAAATCTTCGCTCATTGACTCCTTGTTTTAAGCAGATTTGCAGTTCGCTCTTCTTCAATATACGCGATATGAGCTTGTGGATCAATGCAGCAGCGCCTAGACAGCATTGATCTGAACGCAACTGCTGTTACCACCACCAACAACTAAGTGGTAGGCTGCAGAGAACTAGTTGTAAATTGTGCCGGATTGAGGAGTTGATGTTGACTGTTGGCCAGCCAAGTAGGACGGAGTGCTAAGAAAAGCTAGCTAGAATGAAGAGCAAATGCAGGAAAGTCACTGAAAACAACTCATTTCAGAAAGACGAAAATTGGAGGAGATACTCAGAGTAGCTTGGACATGACCAGCTTGACATCGTGATTAAATACAATCAAGACAGAAAAAGAGAAAATACTCTCAAAAGGCGCTGGTTTAGTAAGAAGGCTTGGGTAATTGCAAGTAGTGGCACCGTTACTTTGCTTTCCCTGCTTTCTTTATTCAAACGGCAGGATCTGACCAAGCATGGATTCAGACAGGTTTGAATGACTTAAAGCTCATATCAGAAGAAAAAAAATAAACCGCACGAACAATTTAGGGTCCACATAGAAAATGCAAAGCGACCAGCCCTGTTTGGTCATGTAAATATTGCTGCTCAGCTTAATGAAGGCTACAGGATAGGGAGCAAGCATAATGAGGTTGACAAAAACAGGCACATCCTGTCCAAAATAATAGACTCCAGTTCTGTGGTGCCTTTAAGTAAACTGCATGGCCATGATGAAAGTGTTCCTGATGTTTTTAGAGGGTTGATATCTTTTGTAGCATCTCTAAGTGTAGTTCTAAAAGAGCATCTGCAGACAGCTACTTTGTTTAAGGGAACATCCAAGACTACAGAATGAACCTCTACCACAAGGTTCCATCCTGGCCTCTGGCCTTTTCTCCATATATATGTTGCCACGAGTAAAATCATCTAAAAGCCTACCTTCCTCTAAAACCCAACTTTCAGTACAATTTATCATGTTATAGAATGCATTGAGGACATGAAATGCTGGTTGTCTCGCCACTTGCTCCTGTTAAATTAAAACAAATCAGGAGTTGTTCTCTTTGCCCCCCCTAACTCTATTCATTTAATTACTAGGAATTTAGGCAATCTTTTCCCCTATTTAAAACTCCACTCCAAGAACCTTGGGAGTGATTTTTTACTATACTTGTGAATTTGACAAGTAGAAAAATGCAGTGGTTAAATCCAGTTTCTTTCAACGATGGACCCTGAAGAAAATAAAACCTTTCCTTTCAATTAAGGATTTGGAAAAGGTCACCCATGCTATAATTCTTTCCAGTCTTAACTACTGCAACTCCCTGTACCCTGGGATCATCCCCGTCATCTTGGTCCCGCTTCTAGCTGGTCCAAAACGCTGCGGCCAGGCTTATGACTGTATCCAAACTAGAGACCATGTTTCCACAATCTTGGCCTTCTTTGACTGGCTTCCAGTTTGCTTTAAGATTAAAGAGAAGCGATTAGTTTATCGTTGACGGTGAGAGAAAATCACTTATCTACATTGCTGTGTGCCTCAATGTGCCAGTTTGTCAAAGTACAACTCTGAGATTAGCTTTACGTACTCTGTGGCTTTTAAAAAATCTGTCGAGAAGATTTTCGTCCGACTCTGAACACTCGCATTTGTTGTAGGCATTTCCTAACAGATTCTTGCGTTGTGAGGAAAAAGAAAACTCAACAAAGGTGTTGCACCTTCTCTTTTTGAATGGAACGATTACGCCATGCCAGTGACTCGTCATAATGATTTGGAGCCTAGACCAAGTTGCCCTTCCTTAGAATTGGGACACTGAAATAGAAGAGCTAGCACCTGATGATCATGATTTCTGCATTCACATGCTAACTTCTGCTAGGGTATTTGAGCTAGAAAAATAAAACGAAGGTCTGAAAAGTAGCTGAGCTGTTGGTTTAGTCCAGCCTAATCTGGGTAATATATGTAGTTGATTTTCTGTAATCCCTTTCATGTCCCTAAATATGTCACTGCCAAAACGATTGAAAGTGTGACATAGTCAGGGATGCATTTGACTTATTAATGTATGTTTGCTTTTTTATGTAAAGCGGGTTTAAATTTTAAATGTTGAACACCAAGTAATTTTTTACATTTCAAAGAGATAATAAAAAACAGAAAACAAAACCATTTTGATATTTAATATGGCATTTTTTTAATTATAATATGCACAATGCTATCATACTGACGTCATAGTTATTGATTATCATTACATATACATAAAATGTATCATTATTACATAATTTTAATTGATGTTTCAGTGTTTGTGAAATCCTTTGTGAAAAAGTATTGGTATTTGGACACTGTGTCGGTAGTGACAACAGTGCTGTGGTAGTGACTGAACTGAATTATTTTTGTTATATTAATGTTACTACCTTCTGGGTATTATGTAATTTGTCGTAGACTGTTTTTGTATTGAAAAAGCAGATATGTGTTGGGTAATGACAACTTTAAAAAAACTACAAACCAATTTCCAGATTTAAATGACATTTAATTAAAATTGTTAAAGCAAAACTCTTCAATATACTAACCTAAACAAAATGGTTGCAGTCGCACTTCCTGGTTAAAATTCAATGTGATGCTTAAATCAGACTCTAATTGTGTATTGATAGTGCCAGGAAAATTAGTGTTGTAGTGGAAAGACATATGTTTTCACATAAGGTTTCTGAATTTATATTTTTTCATAAAATACATATGAATCTTTTAATTGCCATTTACATATTATCATTAAAACTAAGTAAATAAATTAGCAAAAAAGTTTTAGGGATTTTGGTTGGAAACAGCTACATGCTATTTGTATATGACAAATACATACAAATAAATATAAATTGTCCTTTTATGTGCATTAGTTGTTGTAATTTGTAATGATCCCCACTATAACAAACTGCAAAGTTGAGAACATTTTAAAACTCCTGAATGCATGCAATCTGAGAGGGAGATACGGGGGCAGAGGAGAAAAGACAACAGAAATAGAATCAGACCACACCAGGGAGACCTGCGGCGATGTTTAGAAGTGTAATGAGCTTGGTGCTTACGGGAGACGGTGAATCTGTCAAATGGTTTCTCTCCGACAGCTTCTCACTGTCATAGGACCCCTGAGAGAGAGCCCCATCCCTCCACTCTCAAGCCCCTCAGATAGGAGGACTGCTGTGGACACTCCTCAGACTGACACACACACATACACACTACTCCCTGGCAGGAAACAATTTTAGCCACCTGCATGTTGGCCATTGGAAATTGAGGGCTTTAGCCCTCCAATTTGACACCATGTAAAGGCATTTATTTTTCACTCTTCAATTGTTACTGCTGATTGATGTTTATTTTCTCAATGTTGGTTGCTCTCAAAATAAAATAAATGTTTTTCCTTTATGGGTGCCTGAATGACTCATGAAAAGCTCCAGATATTCAAAGAGATAGCCTTTGATCGTTTCAGAGACCCAGCAAAGCCCTATGCATAATGTAAACAATGTGACTACCTACCTCTGAGCACACTGCTACAAAGGCCCTCTACAGTGTTGTGTTCATTAGACTGGAAATGATATGTGCAAACAAAGAGAAGCGCCCAGAGCAGCACGCCACTGCTCCACTCCGTCTTCAGCATTGTAAATTAATTCCCACTTCCTCACCTGGTCCCCACAGGCGCTATCCCCAGCACCTTCAATCACCGCTACATTGACAGCAGGCAGCCTGCAAAAAAAGAGTGCTAATCGCTGAGGATGATGTCTGACAGACACATCTCCTCCTCCTCCCCTCATCTTTGAATGCACCCGAGTAGGACTCAGTTCTATGAAAAAAGGCTTCAAAGGATCCACCCAAGGTCACATTAAAATGGTCGAAGACATTCTGTTTTTAAAGTAAATATTCTATATACAGACCAACGTAAAAGAGAGTTGAACCCACACACTGATTCTTTGAAAAACGTGTTGCCTGCTCACCTTGGTGAAAGGTGGTCTGTAGAAGAACAAACAAATAGAGCCTAAAGAAGCAAAATCAGAGGAGGAATTGAATCTGCCACTCTGTGGAAAGCTTTTAAGAAAAGACACACATCCGCCCATCAGGACACACGCAAGTCAGCTTACTGCTAAAGCTGCAAGGCAAAGGGGACAGCACAGTGACGGCTGTGGTGTGGAATGCAGATAGGGGAGATAGAGGATTCTTCAAAGCAGAATGGGGTAAAGGGAAGTCCTCTGGAAGTATCAAACACTTTAAATCTATGTGGGCAGTCTTCTGCATGGAAAGGTTTGATGTGGAGAACACAATATCCAAAGGCTTAATATTGGTATAGTCTTATGGTACTTGCCACCACCAAGGTTGAAATGATTTGTATTGATGGCTTTCTAACTGATATTTAATATGGCCATCACCTATCTTACAAACCGTTTAAGATGAATTACTTTCATTAGAGTATCTCTCTAAACTATCTGACTGTTTAATCTAAATAACCTAAATAATTACTTTTAAGGACTGCTCATCGCACATACTTGAAATGTTGTGCACATCCAAGTTTCACTCTCCTTTCACATTTCAAGTTTTCCCCAGTTCTGTGCAGGGATTTATTTTCGCTGAGATAAGGTGGAAGCACCTGCAGATTTATTTGTCCAGTCTGGCAGTGATTCATCATTTCAAGGAGGTTTCTTTGTTTTTCTCAAAAACGTGGAGGTAGATGATAAAGTTATAAAACTCCAGGAAAGATGTATCAATCACATCAAGGACTGCTCTGTAGGAACTGCCACTCCCTCCACTCATACATTCAGCTCACCTTAGCATTCCATTATTCAACCCTGTCACATCCAGGAACGATGTCAATGGGTGTCCTGACTATCTGTGGTCACTAAAGATCCCATGGCGCATATCGAAAAGAGTAGTGGCTGAATTCCCTAAGTGAATTCCCACTCTTGCATCATCTCTTGAGCTCCCAATCGGCTAATCAAGCCCCTCTACTGCCTAATCTGGTGGTTCTTCAGTTGGTCTTAAAACCCAGGGGTGGTGAGCCCTAAGTCCAGCCGTGGCACTACCCAGGTAGGAGAGGGTCTCCCAAACCTCTCCTCTATCACATCTGTTCAAATGCAAACCTCTACTGTAGCAACTCTACAAACAGCTTTATATTTAGGTAACAAGTGTAAAGCCAACCATACATTTTCATATGCCAACACAGAAGGAGCCTTTTATTCAACAATTTTTATTCCATATTATTATGAATTTTTATGCATAGAAAAGGAAGAATAGGAAAAGATATGCAGATAAGCTTCTGCTGAGAAGATATGCAAATAATCATTCCTCCACACTGCAACTTAGTTCCTTCCATTGCACACGAGCAGAAAGTAGACGCAAAGAAAATACAGATATTCAAATGCATACACATTTTATGCTACCCTTACTTACAATACACCCAGATACTTTGCATATTTATTAGGGCAGAATAATCTTGGACAATATTGTCATCTTTTAAGGCCAAATATAAATATATTAGATATGAGACTACACTTTGAGGGATATTGGAAGACTTCACAATGCAAAGCTTAAAGCACCAGCTTTAGGCAGTTTGTCTCAACAAAATCTAATATCTGTTAACCATTGCATTTGTGCCAAAAATAGATTTAGAAAGAAAGAAAGAAAGAAAGAAGCAAAGCAGGCCATTGGAAAGCCCCGTCTTAGCTGCAAGTTAAAAACCTTTTGTTTAAAGATCTAGACAGGACAAGAGAAGACTAAAGCCAAATGGAGCCTTCAAATAACTAAGAGCAGATTAACTCCAGCATCATTTTTGGTTTATGCATATTAAGCAAAAAACAAATGTCAAGGCACCTTTAAGAAAAGCCTTTCTTCAATTGTTCTCAATAATTGTCCTTTCACTAAACATAAAGAGACAGGTAGTTCTTTTAGTGTTTAATGTCAGCTTTGGGACCGTTAAGTGGTCGACTTGTCTAAAGAGATATAGTTCTATCTGAAGGGTCTTGACGGTCTGAGAGCTTATCTTAACTAAGTTTAACCATGTTTTATGCACAGCAATTGTCAAAACTAAAGCAATGGTTAGAATAATCTCATATAATAGCTATTAGGAAATCCAGTACAGCTAAACCTTACTGGACCAAAATAAAAATGACAACAACCTAGAGAGTGAACAAGAGAGATTTGTGGACACAATTCCCACTGCAACCTATGAGTTATAGACTATAATATGGCTATCATCCACTGGGCTTTCCGGCAGGTGCACCCTGACCCTTTCCCTGTCCTTGCCTCGGGTGCTAGTGGACATTCAGACGGGTTGGAGTTGGAAGTGGTGGTGGTGCAGTGAGAGGCTGAGTGGTGAGGGGGGGTCAGGCTGTAGTTTCCCCCTCTCTGCCCTCACTGTCACTCTGCCCCAGGGAGGCTCTGCTGGCCCCATGGTTCTGCTCCTCCTCTGATTTGGCAACGCTGAGATGTCTCCGGTACTGAGGAGGGCTGTTGGGGGGGCAGAAACACACACACACACACACACACACACACACACACAGTATAAGCACAGACAAAGAGCTGGTGCAGCCTGCGTGTAACCACAGCGACGGAGCCCTCACAGTGGAGAGCACAGCTCAAACTCTCTGACTCATGGTCCCAGATGAAACAGACACCCACTGGTTTCTTCTTGGGTCAGAGTACAACAAGGACTGCAGTACAATGACCTGCTTCTCCAACAATCAATCTGAGAGCAGAAAACATGCAGCATGGCCAAAGGCTAGTCAAGCCAGTTTTATGTTTTTAAATTCTACAAATGTATGGTGTAGGTCGTAAAGGTCTTCTATTGATGTTATGCAGGGAGCTTGTTTAAGGTCAATAGATTGGAGTGAAGGTCATGGAAATATAGAAACGATCCTGTTGGTCAAGGACTGGAGTTGCATCCCGTGAATTCATGGTTGGCTCCACATTCATTTGCACTGGTATGCTATCACATACCGAGTCCTATTCAAACATAAATAGCATCAAAAAAATGTGAAGAAAATCAAATATCCTAATACCAACCTGTATAGGTTTTAATCCACATAATATTCAAAGGCTTTTAAGGGATTAAAAACATGATGCAAATGGGTGCCCTGGAATGTAAATTTATCAAATCAATTATGCTGGGTACATATACAGCAATCAGTGTCTGTGTTCAATTACATCTCCAGTCATGTTGCATGGAGGGCCTGGCAGGTCCCAATTTGGAGGTAGCAAGCTTGATTGATGGTTGCGGAGCTAGGTTACGTAGCGCTGAAGTCATAAATCACTTGGGCGCGTCGGTGTCCATTAAAATGTAGAACAACACACATTAGGTTTCCGCAGTGCGGCGGTTAAGGGCAAAGAGCACATTAGCATGCAGAGGTAAGTTATTCCTTCTGTTTTATATGCAACCAGTAACCTTGTGGCATAAAGCAGGTGTCACCACAGCGAAGCTCACGAGTCATAATTGTACTTAGAAAAGGCAGGCTACAGGATTAATCCAGTATCAACCCCAACGCAAGACACCTACAGCATCCAACTTAAATCGTTGACCACTCCAGTGCACCGTGCGAGGTTAGCATGTTAATCTGCTCCTTAGCCACACCATGCACATCATCTTTACCCAAAAGGCTTTACTCGCTGTCGGGCTTGTACAGGTACTTCATCACCACACTGTCCACCTTCTTCTTCTGCCTCTTGATGTCCTTCTTGCTGGGCGGTCTGGTCTGGTCTCCGGCAGTCTCCTCCTCCTCAGACCCTGAGGCTGTGAGCCGGCTTCCCCTCTTTACACTGCTGGATCTGCGGTATGAGATGGTGGACGCCGAGCTGGAGGACGAAGAAGAGGACGACCCCGAGGAGGAAGAGGAATTCTCCGACTCACTCTCCTTCTTCTTCTTCAAGCTTCTCCTCGACTTCTTATCTTTCTTGCCCTTCTTTCGGGATCCCCTTCGACTGCGGTGGTGGTGGTCAGAATCGGAGCTGTCAGACTCAGAGCTGCAATGGCTCTTCTTCTTTGACTTGCTGCTGCGCTTGCTGCTGGTGCTGAAGCTGCTGGACGGCCGGCTGCCGTAGTCCAGAGCCGAGCGCCGACCCAGCCCCTCTTCATCAGCTCCCCTGGAGCTATGCACACTCTTTGCATCATCTTCGTTAGTATCTCCTCCCCTCTTCTCCTCCTCGTTGTCCGAGGCGTCCAGCTTGCTTCGTTTGAACTTGATGGGTTTAAAGCTCAGCACCTCGTTAATGGCAGCCTCCAGATCGGGGTCTAGGTAGTTGCGGTGTGTGACGGGCTTGATGTCAGAGATGTCCAGGGGGTTGTGCTCCGACGAGCGCGGCCGGGCCGGAGTGGACAGGCTCCTGCCCGCGGAGAGAGGGCTGTACGCCGTTGAACGGCCCCCTTCACTGAAGGCCACACTTAGGGCTTCATTGTCATCATCGTTCATACGCAGGCCAAACTCACTGAGGCGACTGCTGCGTGCCAGCGAGGCCACACTGCCCGGGCGCCGACTGACTGAGGGGCCGGACACCTCGCTACCCTCCTTCCAGGACGTGCTGCGGCGCAGACTAACACTGCTAATGGCCGACTTGTTGTCATCATCCATGTCCAGCATGGCTCTCCTGCTGGACATTCTGCTGGGGGCCAGGGACGACAGGGTGGTGTCCTTGTCAAAGTCTGGGCTGCTCCGAGAGGTCCAGCGGCGTTCCAGGCCTTTCCGTGCCCGACTGGAGGCCTCTGTGTAGGCCTGAGAGATGACGGAGCCCCGGTCGTCGAGATCCTCAGAGGGAACAGACCTCTTCCTGTCCTCCTGGAGGTCTCCCGTCTTGGACGAGGCTTTACGTAGGGTGGAGCGATCGGGGGTGTCGGGCTGCTCCTTGAGAGTGCTGAACAGGGAGCTGTCATCCCCCCTCCCTCCGATGGAGTCCTTGAGGTTGGAGCGTTTCCGGTA
Organism: Galaxias rostratus; assembly: GCA_036024795.1. NCBI lineage: Eukaryota > Metazoa > Chordata > Actinopteri > Galaxiiformes > Galaxiidae > Galaxias > Galaxias rostratus. Next base: position 10,243 of record JAVQJS010156957.1, read on the forward strand.
GCTGAGGGAGCTCATGACTGATACGGCTCGGCTCGACTCAGTTTCCGTACCTTCCTTGCCATTTTCCTTTGAGATCTTGTTACTCTCTTTGATTTCCTTAGCATCAACATTGGCTGCATATCTGAAAGAGTGGCGCGAGGAAAATATACAGCATACACAGAAATAAATTTGGAAATTAATTAGAGGAATGTCGTCTTAAAGATCTGTAAGGTCTCCAGCCACAGAAGGACAGGGATGTCATGTCGAAAACAGTAAAGGGCCAGCCATGAAGTGTTATACAAAAAAAATAAAATGATGCGGGGCGATGGAGGAACTTTATAAACCTATTCCTAAGCGTAGCTCTAACAGAGAGAATGGATATAACTGGGGAATAGCTTGGGCAGTTTATAAACGCTATATGGAAGGTAGTGTAATCAGTTAGTGGCCAGATCTAGTCATTAGAGGCGCATGGGGCCTTTCAGCAGGTGGTGCCAGCTGGCCAAGGGCCACTTCAATAAATCTGACAGCCGTTGCTTCCCTGCTCCGCCTGCTGTCGTTAGCCAGGCAACAGAGAGCAAACCGAGAGAGAGAGAGATGATGACATATCTCATAAAATACTCAACCTTCCATCTCCTATTGCCTCAGATAAACCCTGGCCACTTGAGATGATTAGACTGGGCCCTGGTTAAATATGCTGCTACAGTACTGGAGAGTGTGGTGGTCTTAAAGGGCAGACATACTGACCTGGTGCTCTTAAGACCTCCATCCTCTGGTAAAGTATTGGTGGAGCCCTTGTTCTTAGACAGCCACGACTTCACACCGTCAACACGGTCTTCCACCTCTGAGTCTGTGTCGGTTTCATCTCCACTGAGGGGAGAGCAGAAGGAGAAGAGCAGAACTTAGGTTTAGTGTGTAGGGCTCCACTGCTGAGGCAAATAAAATCCAAAATAAGGCAAATATGAAAGTGGTAGTAGAAAAATAAAAAGTGGTAAATGTTAGAGGAACTGTCTGTAACAAAGATGTTATGGAGCAAACGAAAACAGTTAACTTGAAAATTATTTTGGATAGACCAATTCACAGGCAAGTCATACAACCTTAAGACATGATACAAGCTGATTTTCCTAGTGTGGTAAACAAGTCCAGAATATGTATTTTATACCAAAACATTGTGACTTTGAAAAACTGAAGAAAAAAAAAACACAAAATGTAGCAAGGTGTCCGTAGATTTGGTAATAAACAAAGCCGGGTCCATCCCAGTGACAATAAGCAGCCTTTTCATTATGTTCACCAACATGAATGTATGAATGTCTGCGGTACCTGAATGCTTGCTGCTACCCTGTTAAGTATATAATCGCTTACAATGGGGGCGGCCAGGCGGAGCCCGTGTCTGAGTGGAATGCAAATGTACCCTCTCTGGATGTTTAATTAAGTTGGTTGGCCGGGTTGCTGGTGCTATACTGGGAGTGGCGTGTGGCTTGTTGATAAAGATTGTTATTGAGGGCCAGTCACATAGATGGCCCCACTAGCCCTGGCCTCGACTATAACAAGGCGTAAGCAGGGACCCGGAGAGAAACTCTATTAGATCACAGAACGGCAAAAGGTCATCACATTTCAATCCACATTCAAATGCCTTTCTCGGCTCCTCAGAGGTGAACTTTCTGAATTATGCATCCGTTTGTCTGAGTGAGCGAGCGAGGGAGGGAGGTATCAGTGAGGGAGTTTAAAGACACCTTTTGAGCCGTTACTCTTTAATCACAGAATGGTTTCACTGAACGTTCAAAGCAGAATGGTTCATTTACTAAATATGTTGTCAGCAGTAGCTAAAACTATTATTATACATACCTCTCTCTCAGAAAGCAGATAACCAGATATGCTGTTTAATAACGTCCAACTCTGACATCAGTAAAGTAACACTTACGTTCTGGGGAGAAGGATACCAAAGGAAATGGATCTACTACACTGTTCCTAGACCAGCTTCGTTATTGCAGTCCTCAAACAGGGTGCAAAATGCTTTTTATAAAACATCATATATGTATTTTCCAGCAGATTGTGACACAGTGATCATCCCAAAACGTATCACACCATTAGATCATGCCGGCCCTGCATGTCTCCCACTGCAGAGATTGACACTGGCCATGTCTCAACACATTCACTCTAGCTCACAGAGAACAAAGACGGTTTCTTTTCTTTTTCCCTCTGTGGACTCGCTCCAGGTTGTTTATCCGGGTGAGTGATAGGTTTACAGAAGTAGAAAGAAAGACGAATGCTTTCTAAATACATTTAATTACAGCTGTAGAGCTGAAAGTTATAACAAGTATTAACATCAACGAATATTAGTCAGTGGTTCGATTCTTCCTTTCTTGGGGGATTAAACATCGTCCTTGTCTCTTTTAACTGAAGATCATTCTAACTTTTCATCAAACCTTGCTACAAGTCTGGGGTGCTCCCACTACACAGCCTACATTGGCTTTTGGGGAGTCACTACTACATGGCGCCAGGCAGAATGTAACAGGAACTATCAGATAATGTAGTCTCAACAGGCACATTGTGATCGTGGCACTGGACCACATAGTGAGGTACTACAGATGTAGCATAGTAACCTGGGATGCAGCGTAAGGTCATCTATGAGGCTGTGGGGGCCACGAGGGCATAGCACTGTACTCAGTGGGGGTGGACGCACTATGTACAACTGTTAAAGAAAGACAAGATGGGATTGTAGCACTGTGAGTGCTGTAGCAAGGGAGTCCATAGAGGTCAGCTTGAAGAACAAAGAATACCTGATGTTGGACCAGCACATAACGGCTATGGGGTGTCAGTGTGGTTTCTAAATTAAGTAAAAAACGTAGGGACATCTGGTTCATTTGAATGGAGAAGTAGTGCTTCACACTCCTGTTGAATAGCATACAAATTATTACAAATTATTACCATTGTTTCAATAGAGCAAGGGGGCTTATTTGGAGGGGGGGGGGTAAATTGTTTTTAGGTATCATTATTGATAATATATCTATATATATATATATATATTCATATATCTAAATATATATTTGACTGACAAAAATGCAAAATTTACACATTTTCAGGTATATTATATCCACCCATCTATTGTTTGCTGCTTAACCGAGGCCGGGTCACGGTGGCAGTAGACTCGGCAGGGTATTCCAGCCGTCCCCATTCCCAGCAACGCTTTCTAGATCCTCCTGAAGGATCCCGAGGCGCTCCCAGGCCAGACGAGATCTATAATCTCGCCAGCATGTTCTGGGTCCACCCCGGGGTCTCCTACCAGTGGGGTGTGCCCGGAAAAACCCCAACAGGAGGCACCTAGGAGTCATCCTAATCTGATCCCAAACTACTTCATCTGGCTCCTTTTGACGCAAAGGAGCAGCGGCTCTACTCTGAGCTCCCTCACGGATGACCAAGCTCTTTACCCTATACCTAAGGCTGAGCCCAGTCATCCAACAGTGGAAACACATTTCCGCTGCTTGTACTTACAATCTTATTATTTCGGTCACTACTCAAATTCGTCACCAAAGTAAAGGTTAGAATGTAAACCGATCGGTAAATCGCAAGTTTCGCCTTTAGGCTAAGGTCCTTCTTCACCACCACGATACGGTCCAACGCCTGCATTACAGCTGATGCGGCACCAATCCGCCTGCCAATTAACGCGCAAATTTTCCCTCACTCGTGACCAAGAACGGCTTCACACTCAGCTTCAAACCGCTCCAGTGCACGCTGAATGTCACAGTCTTCTTTTTGCAGATGATGGTTCTATTGGCTTCTTCAGAGAGGCAATTCTGATGTCCCCAAAGTGGACATACTCCCCCCCCCCCCCCGACTTTGCCTTGAAATTCTACCACTGAAAACACAAACTGAACTGGTGACAACAGGCAGCCTTGGCGAAGTCCAATAGCCACCTAAAACGTATTTGACGTTGTGCCGAGCATATGGACAACTCTCACTTCGGTTATAAAAGGACTGATGTATTATGCGCCATTGAGAATTTGGATACAAATTCATAATTAATTCAATCATTATACATTTTATATATATATATATATGTCTTTTTTTCAGCTGTTCCCTGTTACCAAGGTACTAAAGGAAAATTCCAAGAAAACTTAATATTTAGAATAAACAAGTCATACAAATGTGATATGGATCACACAAGGTTTGCAGTCCGCTCTAGGACGCTATCGGTTTTTAAAGCATTGATGCATTTTTCTCTTATGTATGGAAGCCCTAAACTGCCTTGCATTCATGCATTTTATTGACTCTGTTCTTCCATGATAACGAGATAATAAAACTTGTTTCCTCTATCTCAAATTATTGATGTCATTATGTTGGAATAACATTTGTTATCCCGAGTTAATGGGATCATTTTTCTTGAGATAGCGATCTAAACTAAATTAACTCGTTATCACAGGAAATCGGATATAAACAACTCGAGATCTTGAAATTAACTTGTTATCACCGGCATTATCACGGGAAAACAAAGGACAAAAAGTATATGAATGTACAGTAGCTTAGGAAAATGTACTCATGGGTACGATGCATTGACGCCCCCAAAAAAACAACGTTATAATGATATTGTCCAGTGCTAATTTTGTGCATATCAACCAGAGCCGTTTATGCTCATTCACATAGGACTAGAGCATGATTGAACAGATTGGATGATTGAACAGACTACATTGTGAATAAACTAAAAATGTTTTGCAACATTTTGTTTTATTTTTATTATATTTATAGCCTATTTCCAGACATCCAGCACTATTTTTGTTAAAACAAATTAGGACACTGTTGAATTAAATGTTGGTGTCTAGCGCACTGTTTTTCTGCCTACTGCTACACTCAGTGTGTGGGGTGTCTTTTTTAATCATGTATTAAGAGATAATTGCAATTTTATGTGATACAGAAAAAAATCGGTTTTGAGTTTTGGAACATCTAGCGCTCTAGCATCAAATCATTTAGACAAGATCTCAGCTCTCTATTAATTAAAATCTATGTTTATTTTGTCCATGTTTGCATTGTATAATTTGATAAGGTCAATGCATGATCCATTGTACCCCGCCCTAGTATGCTGCAAACACAACCTCACACTGGGTCCTCCTTAGAGGGCCTCAGGATCCACATCCTGTCTGCCAAACAACGTTACATATTGATGTTGTAAGTAAGGAAATTATGTATGGACAAAAGATATGGTCTGAACGTGAGTATTATAGCTTCGGAGCTCCAATATTCTTTCTCCACATATAGCTCAAATACAAGCCCAGACTCTACCTGTACACAAGACAGGGAGACAAGTGGGGGAAGAGCGATGCACCCTCTAATAGAGTGCTTTGGAAATCACACACAATTGACGTGCCCAGCCACCACAGCCAAAAAAAAAAAAAATCAGAAGTGAGGAGCCAGGATCTGAGCAGGCCAGACAACTAGAGCATGACATTTATTGTTTCAGACAATGGGCCAACACTTGTTGAATCTTTCCGTTTCACATCTTCAAGGCTACTACTGATTAACCCAGTTTCTGTCTCACCTGAAATCTTTAGATACTCATGGCAACATGCATCCACTAGTCTACACACCTGCCACCACTCAGCTGTGAAAATGTATCAGATAAATGTGTGAATTTGACCCTTCTTGTCACACCAAAGGATAGAAATAAGATTAAATTGTCATTGGTTTAGCTTGAAATAGCCGGTAATGTTCAGCTCCCTTTGATCAGAAAATGAGTAGAAATAAGAGTAAGGCAGGCATTAGTAAAAAATGCTTTTGAATATACCGTAGTATCTTTCGGTAGAACAGCGTGCCGAATAAACCACTTGCAAAAATTGCTATTTTGCTGTGAGTCCTTTGAAGTATAACCTACGTCTTGAATAAAGCTATACTGGACAATTCCCAGAGTAAGCCAATGTAATAATAATACTAATACTAATACTACTACTACTAATAGTAATAATAATACAAAATGATGAAGCCTGATTAAATAAGCAGTGAAAGGCTATAACTTATTATTTTGTTAAGTAAAGTAAGCTTCTACATAATTTCACTCTTACAAGTTTATTTATAACCGTATTAAGTAGATATCATACAGGCCTCTTCAGCATTTGGCCAGGAGGATGCAAACAATGACTCACGAATGGAAGCCTCTTTTCATCAAATTGTGTGGCAATTTTGGGTAAGCCATATTTTGGTTTATGCCGTGACATTACATAAAAAAAGGCAAAGTCGTTAAACTAAAACAACATACATGATGATCCATCATCATCCGAAATAGATTTGAAACAAGCTTTTGAAGGTCGGGGTAAAATTAATAATTTTACAGGAGAAATTACTAACTGTAATAAACCTATACAATATGAAATAAACCTAACTGTAGAGTACTTGATCATTTGAATAAATTACATCGATTACTTGTACACTTATGGTGTATTCCATAATATCCTTAAAATATGTGTTTAAGTTGTTAGAATCTTTGCGTCATTTCCTGTCACTCGAAGACTTGCTAAATATTTACAGGGACATTAATCATCCCCTACTTGTCAAAACAGTGCTAATCAATTGCCTGTTAGACAAGACATCACAGCAACAGACCATAACGTTTTACGAGTGTGGATTATTTATTGCATCCAATGTGCAGGGGTGTTATCCACCCTTATTAGGCTTGGTTATCATATGACAACTGCAAAGGGCAGGGTGTGGGTTTCCTTCAGGCACTCTGGTTTCCTCCCACAGTTCGAAAACATGCAAGTTAATCAATGATTTTAAATTGTCTATAGGTATGAATTTGAGTGGACTTCTGTCTCTATGTGTCTTCCTTGTGATGAGACAGGCAAACTGTCTCAGATGCACCTCACCTCTCACCGTGTGCCGGATGGAATAGAATAGGATAAACACCAGCAGTTTGTTGGTTTGCAAAGTATGCAGACCCATACCCTTTGTGTCAGTGCATTTTGCTATGGATTTAACTTAAACTGCACGTCATAATCCATCAAGATAAAGCGGCAACCTTTTTTTTTTGTAGACTGCATTGACAGGTCTCCACAAGAGTACGAAGCTATTACTACAATGTGAGTGTTCCCATGAGCACAACAGGCTCCAACAGTGATAAAAAGAAGAAGTTTTGAACCACCAGCACGATTCCTAGAGCTGGGTATCCAGCCAAACGTAAATAGTAACCAGGCAAAAACCTCTGCAGTCATGAGAAAGAAGCTCCTCCCTGATGACTCTGTGGACTAACCTACAGCTGGTGAAGAACAGGTCAAGTACAGTTAATGAACTGGCCAGCACCTTCCCCTGGTGAGGCCATATGGAGGGACACATGGGGGTTGTTTTAGTGTCAGTTGAAGAACGGAGTGAGGTCAGAATTGAGGGAAGGATAAATGCATATAAATAGTTATTCAAAAGAAAAACCAGCTACACTGACTTTATGGGTTTTTGTTACTCATGGGCTATATACAGTGTGTATTGATAAAACATGTAACCCCTTTCATGATTTGATGTATTACACAACAAAAAGGTACATAAGTCGGAACGCTTTCTAAACCTAGGGTATTAAACATTACTTGTTCAAAACACAAACGCATGCTACAACATGAATACTGATGTACTCTTCTAAAATGTCCTCTCTTATTGGTTTGTCTGGCCAGATACAAATGTATATGTATAGGGGAGGGTATGTACTTCACTGTCATTTCACTTCTCAATACTAGTTGCATACACTAAGCAAAATGTTTGCTCATACTGTGTGACTCCTAGCATGGCATTCTTTTTAATGAATCCACGAGATTTGCAGTTGATCATTATTGAATTTCTATAGTTCCCAATGGCGTGTTAGAGGCATTTATTTAACACTAAGATGCATGTAGCTAGTTAAATAAAGTGTTACAACACATGATAACGGCATGTTTTCCTCAACAACAATTTTTTTTTACATTCTCGTACTGTCTCACAAATTAAAGCACTCTGGAACCGGCTGGCGTGAACATAAGCGATGTTGTGTGCGAAGGAAGAAAAAGCACCAAAGCATACTCCATGCTTTACAGGGTTAACGCTGGAAAATGACCTCATTCCTTCATCACTTGGAACCATAATCATCTGATCATTGACACAATGGCTTCCACTGGAGATGAAAGGGGAAGGAGAACCCTCTGAAAGTGCACTTTGCCATTCAGTGGGAAATCAATTCTTCCACTATCGTTCATCTGCACCACTATTATATTAAGATCAGAGAAAGGACAATCTGGTCGCTCCTAAGTAACCATGGTGATTCACTTACTTTCTCTCTGTAAGAGTAAGGTCCTCAGCATTCGTGACAGACAGACAGACATTCCATAACTGTGCACCCATAAAAACAAAATTGTTGAACACAAACATTCAAGTCAAAGGTAGAGGCAGTTTATAAGGTCCAGCCAAACCAAGGTTTAGGTGAGTCAGGGTTGGATGGCATGCAATGTGCTGACAAAGTAACATGACAGACACCCGGATGCAAGAGGGGGTCAATTAATGACAAAATAACAAAGGAAAGGTTGCTGGTTTTTCGTGAGAAAATGATGCAGTGTTGACTGAATCTCCCAGGCAGAAAGAGCTCAGGTGAGACTTGTTTTGTCAAAACAGTGTTCCTTCCCTTACGTCTTGATTACATCCCGTGTTTAAGCCTTTTGATACAAAGTGAAAATCTACATAAAAAAAATCTTTGATTATCGTCATCATTGTGTCATTGTTCCCAGAACACTGAATCATTTTCTCATGCAGGGACAGAATAAAAACAAACAAAAAGAAAAAGATGCTGATGATGTCTGTTCTCACGTTCTGTTCTTTCGCCTCTGATACTTTGTCACCATGTCTTGTAAACTGTTTGATGGGTGGAAGAGCAAACAAAAGAAAAAGGGGAGAAAGGAGAAAGAATAAAGTAAGACATCCCGCCAAAAGGAGAACAGCATGCCTTTGGAAAAGAGCCTCGCTCAATTTGAAACCCCTCAGTGAGTGTACACAGCAGGTCCCACTACCAACTTCTTTCTTTCATACTAGGACGGAGTGCTTCCTTTTTAAGTCTATGTGTTTCTCTAGTGTTTACCTGTGTGAGGTTTACTGTTGTAATCCTGCTCCTACCTAGAAAACCCTCAGTATCCAATTTACCAACATAGATCACCAAAAAAAAGACATAGGGATTGGGACAGCATTAAAAAAGTGCAGAGGTAGTGCAAACAGTTGAGTTGAGAGTCAAAACCTGGCAAAAATCATGAGTGGTGATCAAAGAACTTTGCGGACAAGTCAGAAACTAACTTTATATTTTGCTGTTCTGACAGTAAATGTCAACCTGTTTGTGGTGAGGAACGTGTATTCAAGTGAGATCTGTCTACCAACGAATGGGGTGAATGAAGTACCTGTTGACAAGGTCTTCATTGTCATCACTCTCCATCTCGTCCTCAATCGCAGCCTGCAGGTCTCCAATCCGCTTGAAAGCCAGCTTCAGATCTACCTGAAGGCTCTGATTAGCGGCTTCCAGGCTCTCAATGTCCATTTCCTGAGGAATCAATTATTATGCAGAGGAAATAGAACATTGTTTTGACCATTATACTGGAGCAAGTCACAAAAACCCTGAGACAATAAGTCCTTTAAGACATTGCATGTGAATATTTGATTTGGGGACATTTACTGTTCATATGGATCCTTTTGTACAAATCTATGAAAGTGTAAAATTCTGATGTTAGCACTAATCCTCTAGGCAGCGTTCCATGGACTGGATAATGTCTAACCAGGCCGACACAGCACCGATTAGAACAACGAGAGACCAGCCCCACCAGCAGATCAGGGGCTAACCAGCCTTACCAGTAGGTAAAGGAGTAACCAGTCTCATGAGTAAATAGGGGGGGAAACCAGTCTCACCAGTAGACCAGGGGAAAACCAGCCATACCAGTTCATGTTTCTTGCGGCTGGCCTCAGACTCCTTCTTGGAAAGCTCTCCCATCTCCTCCTTGACGTCCCTCATCTGCCTCTGCATGCGCTTGTTCTGCTCCTTCTCACGGCTCTCTGCACTGCTGCGCTGATCCCTCTCTTCGGTCATCTTCTCCAGGCTCTCCTTCAGACGGCCTACCAAGCTCTACAGAGGGACACCACAACCAACCAGAGACACTTACCCCCGCGCAGGAGAACAGCAGCGCCACACAGGCTGCTTCTCTCTTTGAATATTTCACAGGGTTTTGAACAACAAAACCACAACATTCTAAAAGTATCCATCCCTTTCACTCTCACGTTATAACGGGCTTAAAACCATTCCAGCAGCCAAGCTATCCTCTCCCACATTACCTCCAGGCGTTTGATCTGCGTCCTCTCATACTCCAGCTTGGTCTCTAGCTCCCTTATCTTGGCCTCCTGCCGACTGACCAGAGATTTCTCCACCATGGACTGCTCCTGAAACTCCAGCTGGCTCTGGAGGGACTGAAGCTAAAGGACGAGAACACAGACCAACAGGATATTTCATATAGGGCTGTCAACAGAGACACAAGAACCAGTCTGCTTTCTCTCACCTCACTGCCACCAAATGTCCAGAGTAAACCTAGTAGATCGCAGATGGGCGCACCCGTGGTTGAATAAGCCAAACAAAATGGCATGCTTCCCAGTGTTTTGACCTCAGAAGTCCCTTTCCATGGTGAGGTGAAAAGTCTATCAGCACTGGATGACGAGCTAACCAATGTCAGTCTATCAGCACCAGAAGACAGGAGCTAACCAGTGTTAGCCTATTAATACTAGAGGACAGGAGTTAACCAGTCTCTCGTAACAGAAACGTTTTGGAGCACTATGATCAGAGCACAACAGCACTCATAATGTGGGTTATTGATGTCGCTTAATCTTTATTTTGTTTCTGGTCACTTGAGCCTCCAAGATAAACCCTTGACCTTGTGCTCGTCTCAGTAGCCTTTGGGTGGCTGCAGGGCTTTGCTGTTGTCTGGTGCTTTACTGTTATGCCTGGTGACTCTCCCCTCTAATGGTCAGCCGGGGCTTCCATTGCCAGACGGAATAACGATTGCCAGGGAAGCTTTGCCGCGCTGCAGAGATCAATGCCTGACAAACGTGTTCCATCTGAGACCTTTTCTCATAACTGATAAGAGGATGAAAGTGATACACCAAATCAGCCATTGCCCAAAATGTAGCAGGGCTCCTAATTAGGAGCTTTGAGGAGGAGATGAAAGAGGATTTGCACTATTCTCTTTCATATCATTAAAGGAGACAAACTTTGTGTCTGGAAGGGGTGTGTGCTAATCAGTCCCAGGTCAGAGGCTTTAGATGCCTATCTCTGTATGGCTGCCAATTGCATAGCGGCTGCCCACAAATCCCACCTGTCCTTGTTCAGCGATGGGGGAGAAACCGGACGGGTTCAGTTCAGAACCCTAACCCTACAGGAAACATAGGTTCTTAAGATTTGGAGTCTTGTTAGAAAAGGGCTGTAAATTAGCTACTGGTTTTGTTAAAATATAAGGGGATTAATGTAAGGTTGTGTCCACAGAGGAGAGGAGAGGACCGGCTGGAACTGTACCATAATATAATAGGAGTGTTTACAGAGCAGAGGCTGAGTCAGGGTTCTTCAGGAGTATTCTACCTTGTCCTGGATCTCTTGCTTCTCCTTCATGGCCTCCTCCAGCTGGGCCTGCAGGTCACTGATCTGGTTCAGGTCCCTGGCTGACTGCACACGCAGACACGCACACACACACACAGAAAACAGAAAAACACAAGCACAGAGTAATTGCATAGCACTCAGAGAAGAAAAGGGCACTCAGTGCCTCAATTTAACAAAAATAGTTATCTGCGAGATACTAAAATGCCAAATATTACAGAAAATGCAGTCCTATGCCGGCACATTCATCTTCAAATTAATATCATCCTTCACAGAACAGATTGTAGCTGTCTCCAATAGCAGTGTCTAAGGACACAGCACATATTTAGAGGTGATTATTTTTCCCATCTTAAAGCTACTCACCGCCTACACACAGAGGGAAGCACAGAAAGCGCTTTGCTAAAGCGCCTACTAAACAGCGCCCACGTTGTGTGGCTCTAAACACCTAGAGACAGACAAACTGCATCACAGTCATTTAGGAGTGCTGCAACAGCAGCTGTCACTTAACATGGTGATTAGGAGTGTGCCATCTTGACCTGGCTAAATAGAGGGGCCTTTATTATCTGATCGGCTAGAGTATCGCCTCAGCCTAATAAGTGTGAAGGAGTGGGCGGCAGCTTGAAGTAGAGGTGATGAAATGGATGGGGGGGTTGTGTATGGGCCAACAGGCATGGACGGGTTACCTGGGAGACGGCGGCTTTGTGCTTTTTCATGAGCTCATTCAGGTCCTCCTGGTCCTCCTCCATGCGCGACTGGAGGTCATTCTTCTCCCGCTGCAGCCGACTCACCTGCTCCTCCAGCTGGGAAGGGGGGAGGTGAGAGACGGACGAAGAAGGGTGGAGAGAGCAGGTGTGAGATGGAGGGATGGGGAGGAAGGGCGGTGGAGGGGAAAAGGAGGAGACAGGATGGGTAAGGATATGGAAGAAGGTGTCAGACAAACAAGACAGATAAGGAAATGGAGTGGGAGACAAAAAAGAGGAAGGAAAGTGAGAAAAGAAAACTGACAAGGAGATTTGGTGAGAGGTTAAAGGAAAGTCAAAAAGAAAAAAGGAGAAAGATACCCAGACAGAGAGTCCCATCTAGCTAAGCTGTTACTCCAGATCTATTGAGAGTAATCAGTGCCATCAGCTGAGCAGGCCCAATGCTGTCCAGGGAGCTCATCTAGCTACTGTAGGCCTGGCCAGCCCGGCCCAGACTCAATGCAGCTAATCAGCCCTGATTGGCTGCTTTAGGCAGAGGGCCGCGTGGACAGCACACCATACTGCTGCAGCCATATATCCTAGACTCCATCCACTGTGCCACAAGAGGTCCCCTCTGAACTGGAGACATTCACAAGGCCTTTTGCAGTCATAAAAATAGCAATTAGCTGGCCAGCTCTTTAACGTCCCCAGAGGTAGGCTGCTATTTTTTCAAAATATCCAGAGCCCCCCTTCTCATGGTCTCATGGGAACCACAAGTTAATGTTAATTGGGAGGATTTTTTTTAACAAAGCCAATTAATCCATTTTTCACATATCTATGAAATAAGACAAAGCTATTTATTGTTTAAATTAGATAGTGTAAGGACGAGGAATAATGCATGCTCATAATGTTGGCACAGGCCACAATAGTGTTGAGGTGAAAGAGAGAGTGGTGTTGTTTTAATAATCCTTTGGTTTACTGTGGTAAAGAAGGAGAGGAGCCCTTGTGAAGCTCTGTAATTAGCGGGGTCATTTCATACCGGTTACAAGGGTTGCCACTATGGGCTGCGTTGCCACGTTACATACAGACACAGACTGCCAGAATGGGTATCACCTTGTAAAACATTTCACAGCCCAAAGCAGGCCCCAATGGCAGGTCAATGTGGCAAAAAGTTAAAAATAAAAATATAACCTTCCCCCTCTTTTACAAACCCCAATCCCATTCTGTATGAAATATGTAAATCTTCAAAATGTATATACATTTGCTGGCATAACAGTTGGTGCAATCTAACTGTTCAGTTGACAGTCATTAGTGCACTAACTAATTGTAATTGGGCGCAGGTTGTTTTTCTTGTGGCACCAATGGGATTCATTCCAGTTTCACGTTTATTTAGGACTCCCCCACAACCCACTCACAGCCATCTTGGCTTTGACCACGTCCTCCATCTGGATGTGCAGGTCCTCCATCTCCACCTCCATGCCCTTCCGAGCCTTCACCGCGGCTGCACAGGTGAACTCTGACTCCTCCAGCTGGGAGCAAGGAGGATTTGGAAGGGTAGGGAAGGAGAAAGGGAGAGAGGAGCAGTGAGGATAAAGAGGCCAGGGGTAAGGTAATATTCCAAACCCACAGAAAACTAAGGATGTAGATGTTTAGTGGACCACAGTTTTATATATTTAAGTAAATTTATAATAGTTTCATGGTTAAGTAAAGTATAAAACCTTATAAAGGTTTATAAAAGGTATATTATATTGTTGTGCAGGCTATGCAATGTGTATGTGTGCACCTCTTAAATTTGATCCAAGCATATATTGTCTGTATTTGTAACGTGTTATTATTTTAGAAGGACGTTTTTCAATTAAAGCTGTTCACATAATTATTGTTTGTGGAGAGGCAGAAGTGCACTGTAGTTTTGTCCAACCTGGTTTTTAAGCTGGGCTATCTCCCTCTTGCTCGGTGCGTTGCTCTTCAGGTGATCAAGCATGATCTGTGCATCAGCCAGGAGAACCTTGGTTCTCTTCAGGTCCTTCCTCAGGCGTTTCTCCGTCTCCACGTCCCTTTGGCCTACCTGAGGACAGAAACACAAGTCAAGTCTCCTTTCTACAAAAGAAAAACTCAAATATATCATTTTAAAGTGCCCATAATGTCAACAATCATAAATGTTTTGTCTCTAGAGAGCACATTTAAAAACGTTTTTTAAAATTATTATTGTTATTCATTATGGGCAGCACGGTGGTGCAGTGGTTAGCACTGTTGCCTCACAGTAAGAAGGTCCTGGGTACGATCCCCACCTGAGGGCCTTTCTGTGTGGAGTTTGCATGTTCTCCACGTGTTAGCGTGGGTTTCCTCCGGGTAATCCGGTTTCCTCCCACAGTCCAAAAACATGTAGGTTCATTGGTGACTCTAAATTGTCCATAGGTGTGAATGTGTGTGTGAGTTGCTGTATGTTTGTATGTCTATGGGTTAGCCCAGCGATGGACTGGCGATTTGTCCAGGGTGTACCCCGCCCCTCGCCCTAAGTTGGCTGGGATAGGCTCCAGCCCCCCTGTAACCCTGCTTAAGATAAGCGGTAATGCTAATGGATGGATGGATTATTCATTATTCTAAGATGCCTCTTTATTCTATTCAAACTTGTGTCGATTTCAGTGGTGAAAATCAATCTAAATTCTCAACATTCTTTAGCTGAGTTATGGTATTGGCTAGTAATGGTAACGCTGTTATCGTGGCTGCTGCTAGAGTGGGTCAACCTTACTTAAACTGAGTCCATGATTTGTCAATTAGATTGAGCTCCATTTTCTAGTCACAAATGGCTGTGATCCAGAACAGCTTGCATAAAGGGTAGATGTGTTGTCAGAAGTGAACAACAGTAAATACACAAGCAGATTTCCCTTTTTCATGTTGTTGGTACAAAAATGCTAGATAGAGAAACGTCAAAAAATCTGACATTATGGGCCTTTTAAGGAGTGGAAATGAATAGTGTACATACCCTGTTTCTGGTTAGCCTAACGTTAATGAGATGTACACAATCTTGTTAGTCTAAAATGAATGAGCTGTACCTGATCCTGCTAGTCTAAAGTTACTGAGATGTAACTTACAGATGGGGGATATGGACTGTGAGAATTGGAGTATATAAAGTGCAGGAGTGCTGATGAATATGTGCATAGGATTATGATGATGTACATTGCATGTACATGTGAAGGAGCATACATAAGCGAGTCATGTGATCAATGTGATCCCTGAGGTTAACGTTGCTGGTTCAGAAGCCTGATGGCCTGGGGGAAAAACTGTTTGTGAGACTGGTCTTCCGTGCCCGGATGCTCCGGTAGCGTCTACCAGACGGCAGTAACGAGAGCAGACCATAGACTGGGTGGCTGCAGTCTTTCATGATTTTCTGTGCTTTCCTAAGGCATCGTGTGTGGTAGATGCCTTGCACAGAGGGGAGATGGCAGCCTATGATGCGCTCAGCTGAGCAGCTTCCGTACCAGGCAGTAATGCAGCCTGTGAGGATGCTCTCAATGGTGTACCTGTACAAGTTAATGAAGGTTTTGGCAGACATGCCAAACTTCTTGAGTCTCCTCAGAAAGTATAGACGCTTTTGGGCAATTTTCACTGCTGCAACTGATTGCCTGGACCAGGTGAGGAAATCGTTTATGAACACACCGGGGAACTTGAAGCAGGAGACTCTCTGCACTTCAGCTTCGTCCATGTGAATGGGTGTGTGAGCCCCCCCCCACTCCCTCTGTTGCTTCCTGAAGTCCACAATCGTCTTCTTAGTCTTGCAGACGTTGAAAGAGAGGTTATTGTTCTGGCACCATATTACCAAGACGCTGACCTCATCTTTGTAGGCATTCTCATCGTTGTTGGAGATGAGACCCAGGATGGTGGTGTCGTCTGCAAACTTGAAGATGATATTGGAGCTGCGTGTTGCAACACAGTCGTGTGTGAACAGGGCATACAGAAGGGGACTGAGGACGCAGCCTTGAGGGGCTCCGGTGCTCAGGGTCAGTTTGGAAGATGTGAGATTACCCATGCTTACCACCTGGGGTCTGCCCGTCAGAAAGTCCAGGAGCCAGTTACAGACAGTTGTTAAGACCTAGGTTCCAGAGCTTTGGAACGAGCTTAGCAGGCACAATTGTGTTGAATGCTGAGCTGTAGTCAATAAACAGCATCCTCACGTTAAGTGTCTCTCTTATCCAGAAGGGAGAAGGCGGTGTGCATTGTCAGGGTGACTGTGTCGTCTGTAGATCTGTTGGGGCGGTATGCGAATTGTAGGGGGTCCAAGGTGTCAGGAAGAAAGGAGTAGATACGGGTCCTGACTAGCCGTTCGAAGCACTTCATGATAATGGAGGTCAGCGCAACACGGTGGTAGTCATTCCAGCAAAAGATGGCAGGTTTCTTTGGTACAGGAACAATGATAGTCTGTTTGAACCAGGTGGGGACTGCAGACTGTTTGAGGGAGAGTTGGAATATAGAGGTGAATACCTCCGCTGATTCTGGTCCTCATTTAGTCTAACAGCAGGAATGACGTTGCTTGCCTCAAACCGTGCGTAGAAGGTGTTGAGCTTGTCCGAAAGAGAGGCAGCGGGCTGGGCATCACTGTTATTTCTCCCTTTGTAGTCTGTGATGGAACGCAGTCCACACCACATGCGCCTTGGGTCGGAGCTGTGGTAATCAGACTCCAACTTGTCCCTGTAGGCTCTTGTGGCATCTCTGATGGCTTTCCGTAGGTCATATCTGGACTTCGTAAATGCCTCCAGGTCCCAAGAGCTATGGGACCATGCTCTGAGCTTAGCATGCACATCACCATTAACCCAGGGCTTCTGATTGGGGAAGGTCCTGTCATTGATTTTTTGGATGACATCATAGATGCACTTGGAGATGTAGGCTAAGACAAAGTGTGTGTATTCAACAATGCCCCCATCAAATACAACACAGAACATACCAAACCGCCCACAGCCCTTCCCCCTGGCTAACTCACCACCTGCCTTGAGGACATCAGGAGCTAGATGAGCAGAAACGTCCTGAAGCTCAATGGTAAAAAAAACGAGGCCCTGCTCATTGGCTCCAAGTCCTCCCTCACCAAATCCAAAACAAGCCAGCACCAAAAATCATCCTCAACAGCTTCCCCCTTCCCCTTTTCCTCCCAAGTGAAAAGCTTCGGTGTCATTACGGATGGCTCCCCCTCGTTCACACCACACATTAAAAACATCACCCGGACTGCACCCCCGTCTACATCACTGACATCTTATGGGACTAAAAACCCTCTCGCGCCCTCCGTTCTTCCTCTGTTAGACTCCTCACCACCCCAGTTCATTCCTCAGCACCATGGGTGCTCGAGCGTTCAGCTGCTCGGCTCCGAGACTTTGAAACTCCCTACCATTATACGTTCGTCATCTGATTAATAACCTTATTCAAAACACAACTCAAAACCCACCTGTTCAAACTGGCATATTTCCTCTAAATGTACATTATTGTGTTTATGTCTGGTATTATCGCCGCTTGTCTGTCTTGTTTGTTTATTTTTAATCATAATATTTTAAACATGCAAACTTCAACAAGTGAAGTCCACTTCTAATTTGACTGCATTGTTTACTGTTCTCTTAAGTGTTTTTAACTTGCTGTCAAATGTTGTTTTATGCCCTGTAAGGTGTCCTTGGGTGTCATGAAAGGCACACAAAATAAAATGTATTGCAAGTAGTAGTATTCAGTTAATGAGCCTGCTAGTCTATGGTTTATCTAAAGTCGAGTGATGTTGGCCTACCTGAGGCTGCTAGTCTATGGTTTATCTAAAGTCGAGTAATGTTGGCCTACCCGAGCCTGCTAGTCTATGGTTTATCTAAAGTTGATTGATGTTGGCCTACCTGATCCTGGGCACTCAGCAGTTTGGCCTCTAGCTCCCTTCGCTCCCGCAGGACCTTCTGTTTGTCGTCATACTCTTCTTCCAGTTGCACCTCCATCTGTTTCACCTGTAGGAAGCATACACACACAATCAGGAGGCAGGACAGGTGAACAGATGGACAGATGTTCAGTCCCACAGAGTCACCTTCTATCACCATTTATCACATGGTGATTCTCTGACAGGTCAAATGTAAAGGATCAAGGTTAATATTAAAACTGGCTGCAAAAAATATGCTTGGAGTATCAGGTCTGCTTGGTTTTCTTAGATGTTTTTCATAGCATCACAGAACAAGAACTCTGTCAGCTGGATGTGTTGTGTCTGCTTTAATGGAATACTTTGATTTGACAATAATTTTAAGATAAGTTCAATGATATGAGATGATATTCATGTGTGATAAACAATGTTTGGGCAAAATGATATCCCAGTACCACAAAAACAGGCACCTCTGTCCCTTGTCCATTGTGACTGGTACACCTCTATCCCATGTCCATTATAACTAGTACATTGCTGGTACTTGGTTTTGTTGCAGGAGAACCCAGGTCCAGCAGCAATGTAGGAGAGCTTTACCTTCTTACTACAGGACTGTCGGATCTCCTCCACCTCCTCGTCTTTGCTCTCGATGTCTTTGGAGTGTGTCTGCCGCTGTCGCTCCATCTCCATCTCCAGCTTCAGCTTGGCCTAAACCACGGCCAAACAACACAACGTAACGCACGCACACACACAATGCAACCAAGTGAGAAATGTTCAACCACACCTTCCTCCTTTGCGTTTCAATGCTGTTCCTCTCTTTTGCAGCCTTCTTCCTGTGTTTCCTACCTGCTCCAGCATCTGAATGGAGCCGGCCTGCTCGTCAAGCTCCTCCTCCTGGTCCTTGGTCTTGGCCTCCAGTTCGCGGAGCTGCTTCTTGACTTTGGCCAGCGAGGCCTCGTCCTTGGACTCCTGGGATGACAGGTCCTGGAGTTCCGCCTCCAGCTGCTCCACCTTCAGGTTGATGGCGCACAGCTCCATGTCCTTGTCCTGAACCCAGCACCAGAGATGGAGAGTTACAGTAGCCGTTTTGACGTCACTTGTGCCACTGCATAAGCCCTCCCTGGGAGCAGGCTAAGGACTGGCCTACCATCTACTTGCTGCTAGCTGCTAGATTGCACTGCCTTGATATGATTTACCTTCTGCATGATTTGCATAGGATGTTTAAACTCGTGGAGTAAATAGCAAAATAGATGCTCTGCTCCCCTTTAGATTGTTTGTGTGTGTGTTGGTCCCTGCAGGGTCTGTGGTGTGTTTGTGTGTGTATGTGTGTTGGTACCTGGAGCTTCTTTGGTGTGTTTGTGTGTGTGTGTTGGTACCTGCAGCTTCTTTGGTTTGTATGTGTGTGCGTGTGTGTGTGTGTGTGTGTGTGTGTGTGTGTGTGTGTGTGTGTGTGTGTTGGTACCTGCAGCTGCTGGCGGAGGCTGAAGATCTCCCCAGTCATCATGTCATTCTTGCGGGCCAGCATCTCCCTCTGGTTGCTTTCCCTTTGCACTTGGTCCTGGGTCTGGTTCTGCTCCAGGTCAAACCTGAACACACACAGCGTTCAGTGTCTGGCCTTCCCGTCCCACTGACAGCCCTAAACCCTCACTCAGCCCAGTCCGTTAGCATTTTGGTAAAGGGAATCATTTGTGTCTCCTTATCCCCCTCACAATCTCAGTCATCAAATGCAATCATTTTCAGCCCACTAAAAGCCACACACATTTAATGCTTAAAATAATTTCAACAACAATCATCAAATACGCTCTATTTCACAATCTGGACAATCCACTGTTATGATCAAACACCGAAACACAAAGCAAGTCACTAAGTGGTCCTCTTTAAGAAACATTACATCTTGAAACTAGTTTGCCTTTAGAGGACTTAAATCATTTAGCAAGTCATTAGCTTGAAGAGAAGTCAACGCACCATGAAAGGCCATTACTGCAGTTAGGGGTCTCCATCTGAACTTCATTATCCACTCCCACCTTTCAAATGTTAACACTTCTCTAATATTCATGTTAATGCTCCTCTCAAATTGTATTGTAATCACGAGCATAATGTTCTCTTCCACTGCGTGGCCTGCCAGCACTCTGGTCCATACAGCTAAACAGGGAAGTGCTCTGGGCTGTCAGCTCAAAGTAATTCCTCCTTTCTTTCCGAAGAGGGGACTTCTTTGCACCGCTGAAAATTATTTCCATAGCTGTACATCTTCAATTAGCCTCGGGTGGGGAGGGGAGGGGAGATCCCATTCTGCCAGCGCTGCTGCTTCTCTACTGCAAACATGCCATTTGCTTGGCTAATGCAATTTCACATATTAAGGACACACCCACTCTGCCCATTCTATATTTAAATGAATGAGGTGTTTTTCTGTCTCAAAGGTACATCCATACGATCCAGGAGAGCGACGCGAGTGAACCACGCGTGTCTCCATGTCGGTATGCGTGTTCACTGCTACACATTGCCTCCACTGAATCTACACCACTCAATGCAGTTAAGCAGGACGGATTGTAAGATTGGCCAGTTTACCATGACACGGTATAACATAATGTGTATTTGTGTGAGTGTGTCTGTGTGTGTGTGTGTGTGTGTGTGTGTGTGTGTGTGTGTGTGTGTGTGTGTGTGTGTGTGTTTACTAACTTTCTCTGCTTTTTCTCCAGGTCGTGGTTGCGGCTCTGCTGGCCCTCTAAGTGGAGTTTGGTGTCCTGCAGTTCTGAGGTCAACCGCTGGCACTTCTTCTTCAGCTGAGCCATGGAGCGCTGCACCTCCTCGTTGTCTGCTTGCAGGTCTGTCAGCTACACCCACCCACCCACCCACCCACAAACACGCACACACGCATGCACGCACGCACACAAAGGGAATGAATATCAATGTCTGTGACTGAATAACCCAGCTGGCTCTGAACTGTAAAGTTGTTATACCACTAAGGCCTTCTCACCCTTCTCTCTAGATTTCTTTTACTCTGCTGCTCTGTCTCCAGTTTGTCCTCGAACTCCTGCTGGAGTCTCTTCTTGGTGAACTCTGTCTCGCGGATGGCCCGCTCGTACTTCAGACGCCATTCGCCTCCTGAAAAACATGCAGAGCCCACTAGGAAGGGACCTCTGTTTCACCCACTGGTGCTGACAGGCTCCTACTGTACGTCACCATGACACCCACTCAGAAAGAAGCCAGGGGCAAACCTCAACTCAGCTTGGCTTGCTTCTCCAAACAGAAATGAAGACTACTGTGTATCTGGCTGACTGGAGTCAGTGACTGAGGAAGATTGTAAGATAACCAGTCAGGCAAACCTTGACTTTCAAAACAATAATAGAACCATTCCATACAACCCCAAATGATTTATCCAGCCCTGAAGGTGAGTACCACACCCCTCCCTGTGCCTTGATCCACTCCTGTAGTGGCTGAAAAGGAGCAATGTGAGGAGAAAAGGCAGGGATGAAGGTGAGCCCCGAGGACACACTCCCTGGCCTTCACAATACTTTGAGCCGTGGGGCTATTAGAAGCCGAGCCGAGGCAAACAATGGGCAGCAGGTTGATTCATTTGCCTTATCATTTAGAGAGGCTGTCCCTTCACCTTACAGCCGCTCCTCGTTCTGCCCTTTCATTTGCATATATATAGCATAATGACAGCTGGCAGGGGCCACCGGCTCTGATCCCCAAAGATTATTTTCTCATTTTTCAGAAAGACCTGCGCCACTGTAGCCTTATTCCTGAGGCATTGAAGGAGCCTCTTCTTTTGACTGCCAGGGTGGGATGGGATGGGTGGTAGCAGAGTCAAGGACAATATACTCCCACTGAGAGATTTAATTCCCAGTAGAAGATTAGAGGGGGGCTGTAGGTGCTAGCACTGTGACTCTTAATCTCCCACCTGTAATTTCAACTCCTCAGATAGATGGCGTCAGTAATGGAATTAGGAAAGCTGCAATATAAATTAGCTATTATCTTGAGCTCTACTAAAAAAGCACAAATCATCTTTAAAACTTAAATCACAACTGGAAAATTTTTGTATAATAGTGTAATAGTGACGTCGTTTACTCTAGGAAGCCAGGCGCCCCAAGCTTTTTCTTTCCATACATTCCACGTATAAACCAAACTGTTCGCCTTAACACGCTGAACTTTTCCATTGTGTGTCTTAATGATATGCAATGTTCTCTGTTTGCATGGAGATTCCTAGTTCACTGAGGGGCTGGTGTGCAGAGCTCACCAGCATCGCCATCGTCGTCATCCATCTCTCCGTTGAGCTCTGCTGCCCTGATGAGTCGGGCTTCCATCGCCTCCATCTCCACCGACTCCATTTGCTTCTTCATGGCCTCAAACTTGACCTGGAGCAACACAAAGAAAACATCCAAAAACAATATTCAAAAAAAAAATCTTGATTTGTATTGTTTAACCAATACGCGAAACAAATGCATGAACCTAAAGTAATAATGAAAGGCGAGAGTGTGTGTGTGTGTGTGTAGTAGTAGCTGGGGTCCATGGCACCTGGAGGTCCTTTAGGTCTTTCTCCAGCCGCAGTCTTTCAGACGTCTCCGTCTCCAGCAGCTGGGAGGCAGACTCACTGGTGTTCCTCTCATCGCCCAGCTCTGAGGACAGCTCGGAGATCTGCGCCCACACACAGTCATGTTGGAAACATTTCTCTACGTTACACCTTTATTCCAATCCCTGAAACTGTCTTTGCATCTGCTTTGAAATGTCATCGCAGGTCATTTATCTGCTATTCACATCCTCAGAAACAGTTTATTTGTTTTATCTGTTTATGTTGATAATATATAGGGTACCTTTTTTTGTCTCTTTTGAAAAAATAAATGCTATCCACTATAGGATGAGGTAACCACAAGGTAACAACGTGTGGAAAAGGGTTTCAATACTTAATGTAATACTGTACGTAATACTGTGCATAAACCTCCAAACCATGTTTGCTTGGCCATCTCCATACTCACTATTTCTGAAGAAAATGCCATTACCTAGCATGTCTGACAGAGATCTAATATTGGCCAAGGAAAAGGCTGCTCACCCTGCTTTCTAGCCGATCGCTGTTCAGACGCAGTTCATTCCTCTCCTTCTCAGTCTTTTCCAGCTTGCCTTTCAGCACCTGGATCTCCTCCTTCAGCCCAGAGGAGGACAACGGGAAGAAGCACACATAAGGAACAGCAATAGGACCATGGTGGTAGCTAATTGTTGCCATTCATATAAACATATTGAATGCACCCTTCCTACAATGTATTGTGTTTTTTGTGCTTTTAAAGCACTTTTTAACTTCTGTTTGTGAAAAGCGCTTTAAAATTTTTACTTACAGTAAGAATTGTACTGTTGGATTTGCAGTCTGAATTTGTTACACGTCAATTAACAACAGTTTTTTTTGCATAATATATCAAATAATAATAAAGAAAATACTAATAAAAAAGTTAGATACAAAATATAACAGGGTTAAAATGTATCTGTATTTATATACACGAATATGTGGCAAGTACCCCTGCAGAGTTGGCATTTAAAGCCTGCATGATTAAGAATTAGGAACAGGTATAGGGGTTTATATATTGTTTTAATAAACAATTCATTCTAAAACCAAACAACAAAAAAAGCACTTATTTTCTGTCTCTGCCGAGAACAGATATAGAGATGTAATGGGCTCAAATTAACTAAACATCTGGGATTCAATGCGCATCATCACATCACAATCCTATGCACATAT